>CAUOFW020005470.1:0-27067 GCA_963454935.2 Ilex paraguariensis
CGCCACCACAGCCACCATGTCGCTGCCCACATAGCCCCACACTACAAATGTTTCCACATAGCCACTAGATCTGGCCTCGTTGTGTTCTTCGGTGCCATAGCCACCAGATCTCCACTAGATCTGAGATGCAAAGCCCACCACATCTGAGATGCAACCACCACATCTGACCACCAAATCACTAGATTGAGAATTGTTGTGGTCTTTGGCACATAGAGGGAGGCTGAGAGAGAGTCTTCAGAGATGGAAATGGAGGGAGTGGCTGAGAACGAGAAGAGGCTGAGAGAATGAGAGAGACAGAGAGAACGAGGGAACAAAAATGAAAAAACAGTGCTAATGCTTTAGATGTATATATATATATATATATTATAATTTTTTTAATTTGTCGGGTTCGAGTTGAACCAGTGAACTCGATACCTCAACCCAAGGCCCGCCCAAATTGAATTTGAGTTAGAATTTTTTGACCCAAGCCCAACCCAAGTATTAAAAACCCTCAATTCCTAATTTTTTTTGGGTTGAGCTCGGGTTGAAATCAGAATAGTCCACTCAAGTTGCTCCCCTAACGACGAGGCACTTGGGATCGACATTCCTGGACGAGGAAAAATTATCCGAGATTAAGATGGAGAGCTCTCCTAAGAAAGACTCAGTCTAGGAGGTAAAGACAGACAAGCTATTGGCTACCACTAGTCTAAGGGGTTGGCCATTTAGCAAGCCTATGTGGCCATGAAACAACATTTAAAGTTGTTTTATATTTGAGCACACTTAGAGGGAAGGCACTGCAACAGAGTCTTGGTTGACAACGTAGTGGTCGTTAACTTTCTACCCATAACAACCATGAGGAAATTAGGGAAGAAAGAGTAAGAATTGATCCACATCGACTTCACGATTAGTGGATTCACAAGAGAAGTCAAAAGACAGTGAAAGTTTTACCCGTCGAACTGACTGTCGAAAACAGGACCAACATCGTGTCGTTCTTTATGATAGATACAACGGCGTCCTAAAATGCTATTTTGGGTCAGGTTTGGATCCATTTGAGCAAGTGCATCCCATCAACTCTACAAAAGTAGCTGGTCCTATGGAACCATGATGACTTAGAGGTTGTGGAGTTGAATCAGACTCCGTTCGTGGCTGATGTTCACATGGCCGACGTTTGGCTCTATGAAGAAGGAACAAGGCCAATGTAGTTTCAAGGCCAAGACAAGTATGGGAAGCCAAAGGAAGTCATGTTTCAAACCGACTTGAAGTCCACTAAGGTTCTTAAGCCCACTAATGTGCAAAGGCTGAGTGACGTAGAAGAAGTAAAGAGCTCATTTATTAATGGAGCCTAATGACAGTAAACAAAAAAAATAGATCGTTAGGGCCTGCATTTCCAAGATACGAGCTTACCTAGCAGAAAAAAGGATCGCAACATTACATGTGGCCAGCAAAGCACCACTAACATGGTGAAATATGAAGAGAAAGAGTCTAGACAGTTCACCTCCTGAGAGTTTATCAAACTAGACGAAAATTGATATTGCTCCCGCCAAACTTGATGACTTGGTCGAGATTCAAGATCCTTTACTCAAAGGCAATCTTGGCGAACCAGGTGAGCACCGTCCAACTTTTGTTAGCAAACTGTTAGAGCTGAATTTTCAAGCATTGCTTATGCATCTACTAATGGAATACTGTGATTGCTTCACCTAGAGTTATAAAGAGATAACCAGGTCTAGATCCAGCCTTAGTAGAGCATCGGTTGCCAATTAGAGAAAGATACAGGCCGATCAAATAGGCCCCGAGGTTGATGTCTCATGAAGTAACCTTGTTGATGAAGGAGGAGATTGAGTGCCTCCTATAGGCCAAGTGCATCCAGGTGGCATGATATGTAGAATGGATGTCCAACGTCGTGTCGGTTAAGAAAAAGACCAGCAAGATCAGGATTTGTTGTGACTAATGCAAATTAAAAATGCAACCCCTAAAGATGAATATGTTATGCCATTGTCTAACCAACTCGTAGATGCGGTAGCCATAAATGTGATCATGTCGTTCATGGACAGTAACGCAAGCTACCATCAAATTTTCATTGCAAAGGAAAACTGGCACAAAACTATTTTTCGATGTCCTAAGTCGATTGAGACGTTCAAATGGAGAGTTACGTCATTTGGATTAAAGAATGCAGGGGCCACATACCAGAGAGCCATTAATACTATCTTCCACTACATGATCAATAAAATCATAGAGGTATACATTGATGACATCATAGTCAAGACTCAAGATATAGAGAGACATCTTAATAATCTAAGGTTGGTCATTGAGAGGATGCGTGTTCAGCAACTGAAGATGAACCCACTACCTTTGGGGTCGTAGCACGGAAGTTTCTTGGATTCCTTGTACATAAGAAGGGAATTGAAGTAAATAATATAAGACGAAGGCTATCATAGAAATCGCACCTCTGAAGACCAAGAAGGAGCTCTAGTGCCTGATCGGTTAGGTCAATTTCCTTCGACGATTAATTTCCAACTGCGTAGGGAATGTGCAAGTGTTCTTGCCACTCTTGAAGCTAAAAGGTGCAGAAGACTTCAAATGGGAAGTGTAGCATCAGGAAGTTTTTTGCTAGATTAAGGAGTATTTGACGAATCCGTCAATCCTCATGCTACCTATTAAGGGTAGGCCACTACTATTGTTCCTATCTTCTGCACATGAATCCATTAGGTGTTTGTTGGCTCAAAATAATAATACAGGTAAGAAACAAGTCGTTTATTACTTAAGTAGAATTCTGACTCCAGTCAAGCAGCGTTATAAGCTGATTAAGAAACTTTGTTTAGTATTGTACTTTGCATTGCAAAAGTTAAGAATTTATATGATTCTAGTTGTTGAGTATGTTGATGCACAAACTGATGTGATTAAGTACATTCTAACCAGGCTAATTATAAGGGGCTGAATTGGCAAGTGGGTTTTAGCCTTAATAGAATTTTCACTCCTATACTTGCACAATGCACAGTGAAAGGTCAAGAATTGGCCGACTTTTTTACAGACCATCCTTGTATGGAAGTAGAACAAGATACAAGGGAATCGTTTGGTTTGCTAAGAGTAACAGTGATGTCATTAACACCATAGAAAGGTTCAACAGATCATGGACATGCGAATTTGTAGGGGCCAGGTTGATCATAGAACTGCCACAGGGTCACGAAACTCAACTATCATTTAAACTAGGGTTTAAATACACTAATAATTAGGCTAAATATGAGGCATTGATCATCAGGCTTGAGGTTTTGTTAAGAATGGGGGCATTGACGGTCTAAGTGACCGACAACTCCTAACTAGTTATTAACCAAATTGCAAGTAGCTTCCAATGCATTGGAATGTCGTTGTTGACAAATTTTGATGATGTGATGTTACGAGATGTCCCAAGGGAGATGAACGACTGAGTTAACCAGTTGGCCCAATTGGGATTGGGTCTAAGGATTCCTCAAGGTACGGACGAGTAGCTAATAATCAGGGTCAAAGGAGAGTCTTGCCATCTAAAAAAGCCAGAGGGATGAACTTTGAGGAATTATTGGTGGAAATCGAAAAGGGAAACTGGAGATTCGACATCATGCAATTTCTAAGATATCCAAATAGGGATATAGAGCAACTCATCAGAAAATGGGCCGCTAATTATATACTCATGGATTAAGAACTATATAAAAAGGGAATGCACGATGACTTATTATTAAAATGCATCGACAAAGAAGAGATCATTTTGGTAATGGCCTAAAACCATGAAGGCATATATATTGTGCATCAAGTTGGCATCAAGATGCGCTGGCTAATTAGAAGATATAGCTATTACTAGCCAAGTATCTTGAAGGACTGCATTGAATATGCAAGGGGTTGTCAAGCATGCCAACACCATGGGCCCATCCAGAGGACACTGGAAATAGAGATGTAGTCCGTAATAAAGCCATGACCATTTAGATCCTGGGTCATGGATTTAATAGGGAAGATCTTTCCACCATCAACAAGGTAACATTTTTTTATCATTTTGGCCATTGACTATTATACAAAGTGGGTAAAGACCATTCTAATGAGAACGGTCAATCAGACCGATATCATACGAATGATAAAGGAGAACATAGTGCACCAGTTTTGAGCTTCCCCAACGCATAGTAGCCGACCAAGGAATAGTCTTTGTAGGAAATGAAGTCAAAGAATTTGCAAATGAGTATGGTTTTGACACGATCCACTCAACCCCATACTATGCACAAAGAAACGGCCAAGCAGAATCTACTAACAAGATGATAAAAGGGAATCATCACGTGGTGGAAAACAACCTAAGGGGATGGCATGATAAACTATCAGAAGCACTATAGGCATATACAACGTCTAAACAGTCTAGCACCAGTATTACACCATTCAAGCTAACATATGGGCACCACACGATCTTGTCTATGGAGATGATAGTAAATTCATTGCGAGTGGGTTCCTTCATAGGTTAAGTCTAGCTAAATACAATGAAGTCATGATGATCGAGCTTGAAGATTAGGATGAAGTGCGGCTGGTTGCCTTGGATTGCGTCAAGGTACAAAAGCTAAGTGTTGTCAGGGTATACAATAGAAGGGTCAAAAGAAGAACCTTCGGCAAAGACAACTTAGTCTAGAAAGTAAAGTTGCCTTTGGGACTCAATGATCCAAGGACTAACAAATGATCGGCCAACTAGAAAGAACCATTTGAAATTCACGAAGTTAAGAAAGAAGGCATTTACCACTTTAAGAGACTTGGATGGAGAACGTCATTATTGATCCATCAATAGGAAGTTCTTGAAGGGCTACAGACCAACAGTCGGTGAGGCCACTGAATGCGAGCGAGACCATTAAAGCGAGAGGTCATGACTAGTAGCCTAGGGCAAGCTGAGGGTCAATATAGAGATCGTTCTACCATTGAACAGTTGTAAAAACAATGCAACTGAAAATAAGGAAAGGTACAAATAACAATGTAAATTTATCATAGAAGTTTTGTATAGTTTCAGTGAATACAATTTACAAAATACATGTAAAACAAAGTGATGCATAAGAATTGCATTACAATAGCTTACTTCTAGAGGCTTGTCGTCTTGAGTTTGAAGATGAAAACTTGCATTGTGGAGACAAAAAAATAGCAAAACTGAAGGAGAAAGCTTGGTTTCAAGAGGTAGAGTATAGACCTTTCACATGAGCATCTCTTAGTCAGAGACTCCTTGAACTTGCAAACCTTACTTAGTCCCCTCTTCTTTTTTTCTAGAAGGATGTTGAAGCAAGTCATCCTAAGGGCAATTTGAAGATCAAAGGAATAAGACAAAACATGGCCTCCAAATGCACAGAAAGCAAGATATAGTATCTTCTTCCAACTTTAACAAGTGCATGTTACCAACCCGTGTTGCCTTACCCCCCCCCCCCCAAGACAAGAATCTACAAAATGACCCAAGGATGGAGGCGAAAAGAGGTGTTTCTAAGACAAGGCCATTAAAGTATAACATGACATGAAAAAGAGGTGTTTAATGGAAACGTAATGTAAGTGACAATTAATGACATTTAGTTCGCAGTATGTCAATAGTCACAAGGAAAATAAAAAGACAGATATAAGTGAAGAAGTAAAGGGCAAAAAAATCCATCTTTATTTTTTATTTATCATCTCTCCTGAAACTGTACAATACTGAAAAAAATGAACTTCTAATTGGTATAATGACCTATTTACGGCCTGTAATTCGGCCAATGCTGACTCAGCATGAGTCAAGCCTACGTCCACAAAGCACGCGGCATATATCACTATGGCCTTAAGTTCATCCAAATGCTCCTAATAGGACATGAATTCCCCCAAAAGTGCTACACGATGAGCCTTCAGCTCAGCAATCTGGAGGTCTATTTCGGCCAACCTCTAAGAAAGTGAGTCAAAGTGGCTCAAATGGCTGGAGAATGTTTGGATATGTTGATTCAAGTTGACTAGCCACTCTTGTAGATCATGGATAATAGCGAGGCAAGATTGACATTTTTGATACAATGGTCCTACTTCCTGAAGGAGAGCCAGAAGTTCATCAGCTAGGCGGACCAATGCTTGAAGGTCTTCTTCAACATGGAAGGGAAAAATCATGAGGGCCCTGATTAAGTGAATTCGTTCTTCAAGAAGGTTTATCTTAACCACCAAAACAACAGAATGTCATCAAGGATCGTTATTGTTGTCCTATGCTGGTCTTCAAACTTGCGATCCATAATTAATCTTGATTACTAAAAGGAGACATGACCAGAAAAGAAGTGAGCCTTCAAAGAAGCTAGGATGGAATGCAAGTTGGCGTCACATGAAGGAAGAACGACTAAAGATGGAGCAACGACCTATGTTGGGGTCACGGCCTGGACAGTCTTTGCTACCTCAAGAGTATTTTGGCATGCTAGGAAGTCGAGAGGCTCTTGCCCAAGGGCGAGACCTTTTTTATTTTGAAAGTCCACAACTTCAACACTGTCGTCCATAAAATCATTAAGAGAGGGCATTGGCGAAACTAAACTAGCTACGACCACAGAAAAAGCCGTAGAAGTGGGAATGGTTGTCAAGCCGAGGGGCTTAAGGTTTCCAAAGATAGCATTTTGAGAAGGCCCTGTGCTGACTAAGGGGGTCACAGAAAAAAAGGTACCATCACACTAACGAACATGGCGCACAAGGGGAGCATCATCTTCAACATCCTATCCCTCATCAACTTGGGCATGAGAAACAGATGTGGGTAAAGTTACAGAAGAACATCGTCGCTTGTCCTTGCGACGAGGTCGTGTCATAGAAGTGGGAATAGTTGAGGAAACTAAATCCATAGACGTTGCGAGATCAAGTTCAACTTCCTAAGGAGGAACAACAATAGGAGGGAAAATCCAGACTAGGCCAGTACTAGGGGATGACTGAACTCGTGATGGAAAGTTCACGTGGTTAAGAATAGTAGTCGTGTCACGATCAAACTATCAAGAAGCGTATTGTTTCCACCAAGCCTTGGCAATCTTTGAAATATCGAATGACTCAGTGAAAGAGGTCATTCAAAAGGAGTGGCGGGCAAGAGGGTAGCAACAATTGACTTCTCAAACATTCATATCAGTCACATTAGGCCAATTGATATAGTCAATACTGAGAGTGCGGGCAAAAGAATAAGGAATTTGCTGCACTAGGCCGAATTGGATGGTGAACTGCTGAGGCATGTAAACCTTGACGCCACAATAAGCATTGGCACCATAAGTCAGCCCTAGGTGGTAATGCAAGTTTCAAGGGTGAAGATAGGAAAATCAGGCATCCTCGTGCGAATTAAAGGCGTTAGTAGGGGATTGCCATGGCTTATATAGGAACCATTTGGGACCTCAATTCCAGGCAAACGGCATCCAAATGGGCCGCAATCCATTCAAGTTATACAAATAAGAAAAGTAGTTGGCGAATGATTATTCTTGAGAAGGGGCCTTGGCAAAGAGGGGACCATAAGAAAAAAAATGTTATTGTCATGCGGGATAAAGAGCTTCAGGAAAAAAGCATGAAGCCATAATTGAAGGTCCTAGAGGAGACCTGGACCCTTTTGCATCTTCGATGTCACCATCTCCACTATCCCGCAATAGAGGTGATGAGCAAGTCAGGAGCAAGGGCATAGGAAACTCCCAAGGCCAGATAGTCGGTCAACAAAATATACTCCTTGGTCACTTTGTAAGACAGAGTGTAGAAAAAGAACTAGTTAAGCTAATAAAGAAAGAACGAAATATGTTCTTGATTTGACACTAGAAAGCCACCACAGTCGTGAAAGGCTACAGGGAAAAAAGAATAGGCAATGATTGGCTTGTTATGCACGTTAAGTGAAAATATATAGCTTGATTCAGTAAGTTTAAGCAGAGCGTTAGTCTTGGCCCTGAATGAAGGAAGGCCAATAAGAGCAGACATATCGTAGACCGCAGGGACCATCATGCCAAAATAGAAGTGAAAGGCATTATTCGCCACAGTCCAAAGTAAGAGAACGAAGCTAAGCAATGACTTGTCGATAGGCATCGTGATAATGCTAAGCTTGATGGCATCATAAATACTAACTTGTACATAGAACTTGCTATCTTTTTTTTCAAGGTCAGATAAGAAATGAGTTAGAGATGAGGTGACGCCATAAAGTACCCTTGACTGCCTTAACACAAGCAACCCATGATATCCAATCAGGGGTGGGGCCTTCCATGCACGAACAAGGTTACTACTAAGCCAGTTTATCCATCAGAATAATGACAAAGCAATAGTTTAAGGATGGATTATATAGGCTCATAGAACAAGCCGAAATAATTATTAAAATATATGGACAAATCGCATGCCAGCCATTTTTTGTAGACCTAAAAAGATGAAGGATAAACCAAATGACTACAATGGAACTTTAGCCTCAATCCCTGCTTCATAACCAATGGCGGTATAATAGCTAAATAGGGTAAATGTAGCGGCAAAAGTTTAAATTCACAGAGCCAAAACGACGTCCCAAATATGGAGTATTCAGTCACATCATTTTTTAAGGTTGTTTTCCCTGATATGCATAATGTATACGATTTGTAGCAATCTAGTGCATTATGTCCAGACTTACTGCAGATCTGACAGATGATCTTTGGTGGATTATTGGATGATCTTGGAGCTTGATAAGGCCTTTGATTTGGAGGAGAACTTAAGAACGAGAGATTTTGATTATAATATTCTCTTCTGGAATTAGAATTTCCTCTAGCAGAATTATAATGTCCTCTGCCATTGTTTTGATTATAACCTCTGCCTCTTGATGAATTTCCACTTCCTCGATTGGATCCTCTACCATAATTGTTCGAAGCAACCATTGAAGTTGCTACAAAGAGACTAGAATTTTGAGTAGAGGTTATTTCTATGGAATTTTCTTTAGCCTTAAGTAAAAAACATGGAGATCTTCAAGATTTAATGTGCGAGATATTTGTTCTTATTGAAGTCCTAAAAGCATTGCATTCTTTAGGCAGTCCATTAAGTGTACAAATCAAAATGTCCTCATCATATCGAATAATAGAGGCTATTGCAAGTTTATCACAAATCTCGTTAATCTTTTTTAAGGGGGTGGCTCCCCTTTTATTACACATGTTATGACATTAAATGAGCTCACGTGAGAATGATAAGACAGGGCACATGAAAGAGGCATGAGTCACTGAGTCAAATAGGCCTAGTCGAACTAGTCAATAAGCTCAGCAAGCAAAGAAAGAGCTCAGCTCTTACCAAACCGAGTTGTCCAAGGAGTCAGGGAGTAATGAAAGAGCTCGATGCTCGTCATGACCGAGTTGTTTCAAATAGTAGATAGAAAGATAAAGATTCGCCTATAACTTAGGCATCCAAGATAAGCTAATGAGCTTGATTCTAGGCCAAGTAAACTGCCAGAGAGCTTTCAGCAGCTTCCCCAACTGAATCACTAAATGGAAGGAAGGTGTGCCATCTTGAGACAAAAATCATGAAAACCCTAGCTAAATAAAGGTCTATAAAATGAACAAGGAGTAATGGTAAAAGGTACGCTGAACTCTCCTTGTCTTCTTGCAATTGTCTCAATTCTATTACTGACTTAAGCATCGGAGTGCCTTCGATCGAAGCACTTCGATCTTGGGCAGTTGTTTGTTTTGCAGGAAGCAAAGATTGGGAGATCAAGTTCAAAACTCACTTTTATCAGAAATGTTCAATTTTTATTCTTGTTGGAGGTATCCTTAATTTTTACCCCTTACACTTTTGTATATAGACATCAACAGAATATGTTCCCTTTGTAATAGTCTGGATGTTAATTGAGTTGAAGAATGTTAGATCTAGAGAGTGATGAATACTTTCATTCTAGAGCAAGCCAAACATCACTTGAGGTTGTATATCCAACGACAGTTGAAATTGCAGAGGTTGACAAAGTAATATTGATTAAAGACATGAGAGCTTGATCTTGAGTAGTCCAAATTTGGTAATTAGGAGTAATTTCAGAAGTTAATCCACCAAATTCATCTCTAACATACTTTCCTGGACATGGATTTGAACCATCGACATATTCCATAAGAGTGAGCTAGAAGAATGGAAGAATTCTGGAATTTCCAAGATACAAAATTGGTTGAATCGAATCTAATGGATATCAAGTTGCATATGTTTGACAACAGAAAAATCAGAGAAGAAGAGCTGTTAACCGAAGAGTTTGAAGATATGGCTGAAGGAGTATTTGTTGTCATTGTCAACATGTTAGTCTCTATAATGGTTCTGATACCATGAATGAAACACAAAACTTCAACTATTTGTAGAAGATAATAGAGAGCATAAGAAGTAGAAGAGAATAAGAAGAAAGGAAAAACAAAGACAGAGAGAATTCGTAGCTGGAAAGCTATTCAGGAAAATGCATTTCATTATTAAAATTAGAATCTCACCTCTATTGTATTTATACATAAAACAATCTCTCTCCAACTAATTGTAACTAAATAAATACATGTGATGAAATATGATTTGTTACACTACTACAACTGGCACAAACTGAATATCTAACAAATTGTTCAAACTGATTGATTGAGTGTATGCGTGTGTTGGTCTTCACATGCTTTGTCACTCCCTTCTAATGAATGTGATCAGCTGGTGGTGCTAAGCTGACTTTCATTAAACACCCTTAAAATATGAATTTCCAAGAAAAACAAGTCAAATACAAAGACATCCCAATAAAGTAAAGTCAGCTTCCATACAACTCCAAATCGTAATGATAATGAAAGGCCAACAAATCAAACTAATCACATGCATAAGGAAGTCATCCAACTGATGTCTTATGTCAACTGTGTCGATTAGGTAATTGAAACTTAACGGATGCTGCATGTATTGGGGGGTTATGACAAACAGAAAGAGACTTTTGTGTAAAACATGGACCGGATTTATAGCGACGATGATTCATGGATTCCTAGTAGGAGTGTAAAATCAAAGTTGAGTCATGACCAATAGGTAGTAGAGGAATAATTGGTGGAAGATAAATGTATGAACTTGGATACACAAGGGAAACAAAGAGGAAAGAGAGATGGGTCAAGTATTATGCTCTGTTTAGTAGGAATGATGGAAAGTAAGAAAGATGAAAAGTAGGAGGGATACACTTGCTATTCTTTAAGGATGAAAAATAGAAATGATACATTTTCCTTCCTTTGTGTTTGGTTGGATAAATAAAAAATAAAAATGACTAAATTTTTTTAAAATTTTTTTTTGGTCTAGCTAAGATTAGGTGTGACAATCAAATTGTGTCGTGTCAGATTCGTGTTGAGTTATAAAATTATGAGTTTTTTAAATTTCTTGTTCGCGTGTCATATCATTTTCAAATTTGTGTCGAGTTATAATTAAATTCGTGTCGAGTTATAATCAAGTTCATGTCATAAAATTTGTGTCGAGTTCTAATCTTGTCATCATGTTGAGTCGAAAATTTTCACTCCTAGTTAAGATGAAATTTTTTTTTAATTTAAATTTTTGATTTGATTTTTTAATTTTTGAATTTTTATTTTTAATTTTCTTTTAAATTATATATATATATATATATATATATATATATATATATATATATATATATATATATATATATATATATATATATATATATATACACATACATATTTATCATTATATTTTTATATGAAATTAATGTATACATAATATATAGACAAATAAGATACATCTCAACACAAATAATTTACTTTTCATTCACTTTTCTTTGGATTTTGAAGGGATTGATTTTAGTGAACTGGAAAAAAAGTTAATTCATCATTCATATTTTCTTTCCTTACCAAATATAATGTTTTATTTATTTCTCTAACTTTTCATCATTCAAATTTTTTATCTTTCCATTTTTTTATCATTTCAATCGAAGCATTAATGACAATTAAATGAACTAAATTGTTATATTACTTAAAATTTAAAAACTTGACTTGATGATGTAACTGTTACATTACTTAAAAATTTAACTTAATTATATAATTATTATATTTATCGTTAATTTAACTATGGTCCAAACAATGAGTCCTAATTCATACAAAAAGATTTTTTAGAACATGCAAACTAATGTAGTGTTGTACATATAATTATCCAGAGCAGAATGATTAGAAAAATAAATTCCTAGGGTAAAATACAGGCATAGATTCTCCCACTGAGGGCACCGAGAAAGCACGGGAGAGAAAGAGAATAGCGATGGGAAGCGCAGCGGCACAGATACCCACGAGCTTTGGGCAGGAACTGAGGGCATGCCTTCGCTGCCGCCTTGTCAAAACCTACGATCAGGTTAATTATTTTCACCTCTCTCTCTCTCCCTCTTTCCCGATAAACTTGATCTGATCCTATTTCTAGGGCTACTAGGGTTCTAGCTTGTCAACGCTGGATTTTTTATTTTTTTTTTGAAAATTCTGTAATTCCTGTATAGATTTTTGGTGGATCGATCAATTCGGAAATTTGATATTTGGGATATTTCTTTATTTATGTTTACTTAAAATGTGGCTTAATAGTTGATTTTCATCTATATCACTTTAGTTATTGTTCATTATTTTATTGAGTTTGGGTTTTATGTGGTGGTGAAGATGCTGTTATTGACTTTACATATACGAAAAAAATGCAGTTTAGGGAATCAGGATGCGAGAACTGTGCCTTCTTTAAGATGGACGAAGATCATGAGCGTGTTGTTGATTGCACAACTCCTAATTTCACAGGGTAATATTCTTCGTATGTTATTGATTTTAACTTTTTAGCATGTTTTGACATTCGATTATTATGTTCCAGAATTGGTGGGAGGCTTCTTTGTTTAACAAAGAGAAAAGAATCCAGAATTGGTTCTATTGCATTACTGCTTTTACTTGTTATTACTCGTATTTGATTGTGTTGCTGTTGTTGCTGGCTGCACCACTTCATCTTACTTGATGCATTTCCTGTGTGATTGTTTTATAGGATTATCTCAGTCATGGATCCAAGCAGGAGTTGGGCTGCTAGGTGGCTTAGAATCGGTATTTGCAACTACTTTTTGTTACATCCATGTTTATACATTCTTTGAAAATTCCGGGAACATCCGGCTTATCAACTTCTAGGAGAATCATCCATTAATGTTACTTTTAGCTATTGAACCAGTGCAACCATATTGATTCTGCAATTTTGCTCTTAATTCTTTTACTTGCAGTGCTGTTTCTATTAGGTTGTTGAAAACTATGAGTGAATTCTACATTTCAATATGTCATGCATAATGGACATATTGACCAAATATTGCAAGGTGGCACTGTTCTTTTCTTCCTCCTTTGACATGCAACGTTCTAGTGAATGTTCCAAATGTTAGGCAAAATAGTTCTCTTTTCTTCTTTTGATTTTCGACTGTTTGAAGCCAGAATGTGTGGAATATTTGTTGATGATCCTCATTGCAGAATCTAAGTCACGTCAACTTAAGCTTTCCATCAAGGAAGTTATGGCATTAGACAATGAACTATTTAAGACACCATAGTAAACTTCATAATGTATAATTTACTGAACAAAGTTGAAAAACCTAGGACTAATGTCGAACAACCCCATGGATAGACTTATTGGGGGTGAATAGGTATTCTAAAAAACAACTTGGACTATTAAAAGCAAATCAAACCTTATTCACAATCCTCTCAGAAATATAGCAAGAATCATGACATTTACCAAGTATTTGAGTGATAAAGTCAAAGATAATGATTTGCGTCCAATGATAATCAAGATTGTTCAACCGATCAAGGCTTAGTATGTTAAATATATATTTCACCTTTTGCATTTGAAACGACCACTAATATCCAATACACAAGTCCAAATAAACAATTTTTATGTGAAAACTCAAATGGGAAAAAAATCATGGGACATAGTCGGGCCTACAAGGCCACTATTTGATTGACTCAAAAGACTTACAATGGTACTACCAATACTGAAAGAAATTGAGGTTTACTTGTCTTGAACTGCTCTTGAATTGACCGTTGCCTCGACACGCTGCATTCGCAATACTCAAACACAAACTATATCCTCGCTCTTTCTAAAAACTAGGTATTGAAATTGCTTATCTTCAAAATGCAGCAAATAACCATGCAACCAAATTAGAGTTTCTTTGGCTTATGACGAGGTGCTAGAGGAAAAGAGAGCCCCTTACGCCCAGGGGGAGGAGGAGAAAGAGATGAGATGAGATGAGATATGGAATACATGTTTCTCTCATATCTTTGCTCCATCAGACGGTCAGAAGCAAATTTGAGATTTGAAGGGACAAAAAAAATCGAATCTGAGAGAGAAGGGGCTGACAAGATCGAAAGAGAGTAGGTAAGAAGAAGGTTCGAACGAGAGGGAGAGGGAGGGGGAGAGGGTGATCTTATTCAGAAAGGAAAGAGAAATAAAAAGAGAGAGAGATCGATTTAAGAAGAGATTGGGGGCTTCTCAACATTGCTACGGTTGACGTGTTTAAGTGGGAGAGCAATGGAAATGAAGAAGAAGGTTGGCGATTTGTGGTGCAAGGTTGGCATTGTTTGAGTGAGGAGTAAGGGATGTTTTGAAGATGGTGTTGTTTGGATGTAGAGTTGAAGTGTGGTTCATGTTAGAGATAAGGGGAATAATGTATTAGGGCGAATTTTCAAGCACTTCCAAATGTTGAATTGGAATATGGTAACCCAAGTCTAATGGAAAGTCCCAATTTTGTGTGCCAATGACAACCTAATGGCCTAAAATAGAGTTCTAGGCACTATCAGTTGATAGATAAACAACTTATAGGTTAGGACTAGTTAATGCTAAAGATCTGTGCTTTGAAGTTGCATACCTAAACTTATTGATGAGACCAATAGTGTGTTGGAAATTAATATGTAGTTAGTACTATTAAACAATACTCAGTATTGAGATTGACATGCAAATTATACCTACCCTCTGCTTCACGCAATTGTACTCGCTTGCGTTCATTCAGATGTCTAGTAAAGTTGTGACCAGCGGCGGAGCCATATTTGATGCAAGCGATCTGAATTTTCCTTCCATATTTACTTCCATGCATAGTGATCTACAGGCTGGATGAGTTCAGAATCCAGCAAACACAGAAACAAATTTGATTTAAATTAAACTAAAAATTAAACAACTAAGCTAAAAGTTAAATTACATCCTTGAAACAAAAGTGATGACCATCAGGAACCCACATTCGATACTATGAAATTATTCTTATTCAAAGTATAACGCAGAAACAAATTTAGGGAATGCAGATATACATGTATGCCATCAAATAGAGTAACATGTTCTATGCTATATTTTAGCATTAGCAGACACATTAGTGAAACCTATACCTTGGGCAAAGTTTCTAAATAAGAACTGGAAGCTCCATTTTGGCAAGCACATTGCTATTTGATAGCTATTGGCTGCAACCTTTGACAACTCTTTTGGAGGAACTCGCTAGCATGGGAGCCACCACTCACATTAGTCTGCTTTTCTTGCAACCTGTGGCTGGATGTTAAATGGATAAATAATAAAGGCAGCAAGAAAAATGTGGAAAAGAATTTGGGTAGCAATAACCATATCATAGACTCTGGTGTTTGGCCTTACCCTGGAATTGATTACTAAAACCATTATTCATTAAAAAATTGGTTTTTAGTGGTGTGTGAATTCAACTTCAAATTAAAAGAAATAAAAAACTTATGAGTAAGAATTAAAACTTGTCCTACAAATTGACTTTTATGTAGTTTGAGGAAATTATATGAATCTAATATCATGCAATTTCAGGAACTGGGGTTTCCTAAATGGCTAAACTATTGACAAAACAGTTAACCTGGTTCTTCTGTATGTGTTATTATTCTTAAGTATAGACCCTATAGGTGTTGCAGAGAAACAAATAATCAAATAGTAAAAGGACTATGTTCTAGAATAGAAAGAGAAATGCAGAACCACCAAGGAAACATGTATACAACATGAACACCGTTCACAACACACACACAGAACTGTTTAAATTGGACAGTGGATAAAGATGTTTGGATATACTACCTTATTTTCTTGAGGGTTTTAGGTGGATATAATTTGGGTACAAATGCCTTTGAAATTGGGTTTGGACAGTTTCACCTCCCATTCCCAATCACTTCATATTACCGGCCACTTTGTCCAAAACCATTACCTTCCGACAAATTCCCTTGCAATCACAAAAATGGTATCTTCACGACATGCCCATATGGGTTTCCTTAGTAAGAAGCGGTGAGACATCATCATCATTGGCTTATGATGATGAAGAAGAAAAGACTCCACCACTAAAAAAGAAGAAGAGGTGATAGAAGCGTGTGAAGCTTGTAAGAAGGCTACCTGGAGAGTCTACCTCCTGCTGCTCTATTGTTGCCGTTCAAGAAGGCCTATGAAATGGCCTGGCAAAAAGGAGATAAAGGAATGCTTCCTTTGCTGGAACCAAATTGACTTTTTGTTATCTGTCTGTGAACAGAACCATGGTAGATGAAATGGTGTTGTGAAGAATGGGTACCGCCTATGGGCTATAATTAGAAATAAACAGTAATTTATGATGGACCAAATTGAGGTTATAGGATTAGTTAGGGTTATAATAGTAAAACAAAAGTTTTTCAGCATAGTGTACTTTTTATGTAGTACAGAGGGTATCAAAAGGTTCGACCTTCTTGAAGAATAACCTTTTGGAGTCATGCTCCATGACTCCAAAAGAATTAAATTTGTCTCACTTCTGATCTAAGAAGCACGGATATAGACACAGGTGACGTATCCGATACGATATGGACATGGCGATACGGCAAAATCCCAAAATGTAGGATACGGGTACGGTGAGGATACGGCTAATTAAAATAATTATATATATTTTTATATATATAACAACAACATTAATAATAACAAACAAGAAATAACAAACATTACTTAAATTGAAATAGATCAAAATTCAAAAAATATATATAATTTTCAAAACCAGCAGGCAGCAGCACACTAGCACAGAAGGCAGCAACACAGATGACTAAAAAAAAAGCTAGCTAGGAAAGCATAACAAAAAAAAAAGAAGACCGAAGCACAACAAAAAAGAGAAGACTAGTGGGCAGCAAACAACACTGCACCAAAAGGCAGCAAGTTAGGAAAGCAATTTTCAGTATTTAAAACCAGTTGGTAGCAGCACACTAGCACAGAAAGGCAGCAACACAGATGACCAAGACAAAAAAAAATCCCAAAGGCAGCAAGCAACACAACACTGGACCAAAACAAAATCCCCAAATTTTGAAAACCCTAAAAATCCCCAATCAAATTAACCTAATCAAATTTTTTGAAAGTCCACACTCCACACAGACTAGAAGATGAAGAGGTAAGAGTAGTAGTAGATCTGAAAAAAAAAAAAATAGAAGCAAGAAGAAGATCGCAATAGCAGAGCGCGATCATAGGCGCAGGTGAGTCGCCCTTCCTCTTCCCTCTCCTTCTTCTTCTCCTCCTCTGGTCCTTTCGAGCTGCTCGTCTTCTCTCCCCTCTCTCTCTCTCTCTCTCTCTCTCTCTCTCTCTCTCTCTCTCTCTCTTTCTGTCGAACACACCGAATGTCGATTGAAGTCGGTTCACAGATCAACGACACTATAGTTTTTTCTTTTTCAAGCCAAAACGACGTAATTTTAGCCTTTTTTTTTTTTTTTTACGTTTCGATCCACCTAAGTTTTTAAAATAACAAAAGTACCCTGTCGTATCCCCCAAGTATCCCCCTACGTATCCGAGACGTATCCAACCAAAAAAAATGACAGCCACTATTCAGGACACTTCTACAAGTGTTGGACACGTATCCGACCGTCGGACAGGTGTCCGACATTGCCACGGCGACCCCCCGACTAGTATCCATGCTTCCTAGCTTCTGATTAATTGATGGTTCAGTATTTATCGTTATAAATTTTATATTATTATTTGTGAAGAAACAATTCGTTAACTTAAAAAGAAATACCAGGAGGAGAAGGGATCTCCTAGCGAGGAAGAGAGGAGAGTTAACTTCCCCTCATTGGTTGTACCCTGACACTTTAATGAAACAGATCACGCTGAAGTTTTCCAAGTCACATTTAACCTGGATGGATTAATCCCCTATTTCTGCCCAGTTTTTTGTATTCTGTGACCCCTTGTACCATCCAACGGTCACCCTTCCCTAGATTTCTATGTTGCGTGAACCCTTATGAGATTGAAAATTGATAATATAATTTTAGAAAACTAGAGGTTTAGAATCGTCCCTTCTTTTTCTTCCCCCTAGAATTTTGTAATGCGTGCACTTTGTACATTTAGGAATTTAGTAAATATCTCTGCAAGAAAATTACAATTTTGATGAGCAGAATATGTGATCCTATTGAATGTTTTGCAGGAAGATTCGTCCCTGGTTGTTATACGCTTGCAGTCTCAGAGGCACTTCCAGAAGATCTGCAGGTATGCTACTTCTGAGTTATTTCTGTATTTGGTCTTGTCTTCTGAAATTTATGTGTTAAGTATCAATTTTTGTTATTTTGCAGAATTTATGTGAAGATGAGCGTGTGCAATATATTCCACCAAAACGAATCTGAGTAGGTAGTTCCATCTCACCAGTCGCTATATTAGGTTAGCATATATCAATGCAGACACCTGCTTGTAGTGTAACTGACTGGTTGTAAAACTGGAGTCCTATGAGTAGTCTGTACTTGAGCTTATGGGAGTTGCTTGTCAAGTTCTCTCTTATTTGACCTCTTAAAAGCAGAACAGAAAGGGAGAAAAGCCAAATATTTAGCATGCGTGTTTGTGTATGTGGTATGCAAAGGGGTTGTTATATTGACTGGAATTCTTATTCGGACAGAAACGAAAGGAGAATCCAGGTCATGAGGTAAATATGGACGATTTTCTTTGGGAACGAGGTGGAGATGCCTGATGTGGGTCTGAGGCACGTCATCTTTTCTCTTCTTTTTTATCCTTTCTTCTTTCAGGTCTTGGCTCCCAACAGGGTAAGGGGAATCCCCTCCTACCAAGTACCAAATTTTTTTACTAGCGACTCTTGTTTTTATTTAAAGACGCCAAGAAATTTAAAGCAAAAGCTCCGTTCCAGTCCTCCTATAAACCCTCAGTTGTAGAGGTGGTAATAGTAAACTGCAACCTGTCAATTTGCTCAAACCGGGTTGGATAATTTAAGTATTTTGGAGGGTTTCCAACGGGTCGAGTAGCATAGATCAGTGAAGTCAAGTTAGTTTATGGTGGAGTTCATCGGCAGCCAGTTGAGACTGTTCATATTAATATTATATATTATTACAACTAATTGAGGAAAGAGGGGGCTTCTCCTCTCATTTATTTTTTTAATTGTCCAAGTTTTATTTTATCTAATGAAAAAAAAGATGCTTTGATTCAGTAACTACTTAACACTTGATTACTCCCATGTAATGGTTTGTCAATTAATGAGAAATGGGATGTAAGCAGAGGCGGAGCCACTTTGCTACTTCCCCCTCACTTTTGAATAACCTTTGATTAGGTTCCCATAATGTTATTCAATGTACTACATTTGTCCTCCCCAAATTTTTGAAAAGTTTTATTCAAGTATTAGTCTTTTTTTTTTTTAAATAAATTAGTGGTCTATTACTCCCCTAAAACAATTTTTTTTCTTTTGGAGTGAGTAAATTTGATGTAAATATTGTGATATATTTATATATTGAAAACAAAAAAGATAATAATTTATTCTATATTATTTACTATTCTTCGGTGTGTTTATAATCTATAGTCAATAAAATAGGATTGGATGCAAAAAAGTTGCATGTTAAAAACCATAAATATTTTATGTTATTTTAAATATGAAAATTTTCAATAAGTTTTAAGAATCATCTCAATTAGGTTTTACAATTATTAAAAAATAATTTTACTATGGAACTATATGACTGTGCGCATTGGTAAGAATTTAATGAGAATTTCCGCTCTTACAATTAAACAAATATTAAAAATATTAGGAATTTTAATGGATGTTGTATGTTATTGTAACATATAATTAAAACATATTTAAAAAATCTATTTTGTGTCTTTTTGTTTAAATTTTGTTTAAGAAAAATAAAAATTAATTTTATTATTTTAGTAATTTTGGCTCAAACCTTGATCTATTTTGTTATTTTTGTACTCAACTTTTTTTAATATCAATTAATGAATTATTTTCAATTATATTTTGCTCGCTCGTTCAGATTCCCGGCTCCACCCCACCCCTAGAAGTGACCAACTTGAACTCTTATACCCCACTTCCCAACGTCCCAAGGACATAAACAACTAATTCCATCAGTTTATGATCTTTTTACGTGTAATCACTCATCATTATTGTTCACATACCTACTCATTTAAATTTTTAAAAAAGAAAGTTAGTTGAACCCAATATGTAATTTTTCATATTATCTAGATCTGCTAGGGTGAGATGTGTTTAATGGGTAATTTCCTATAATATTAAAATTAGGTTGGATGAGACGGAATTTCGTACGAGATTGGTGCTAGTGTGCATTGTGGCATTCAAATTGTAGAGGGAATAACTTTGAATAGCCGTTCCTATCCTATACATTCTTTTAAAATTTTTGTTTTAAATTATTTAACGAAAAAGGCATCGATTTTCTCCAAATATCTTCTCTTACATGGCTTATATTTTACCACTCACACCATTTTTACACATTGCTCCAAATCTAAATTTTGAAAAAATACTTAAACACTCCACTATTTTTGTTAATTACTCATTTTTTTTATTTACAAAATCAATTAAGCACATAATGTGTCATTTTCCAATAATATTAGGGTGGGAATGTTATCCATTATATAATCTCAATTAAATATTAATTACGGTAGCAAATCTATCTCTATGTATAATTTTATATGCAAACTAATTATTTTAAAACGGACTGTATTTCAAATAGAAATGATACAGTTACAGAAATTCAGAACATCAATAATACTAACAAAAATAAGAATCCGAGTTTTATGAAACACAATTTTCTTAAAATAGATTTGTTCCATTTCGGTGCACGAGATTGATAAGCGATTGTCTCCCAAAATAGAACATATTTTAGTTTTGAAAAGGCATCATTTCAATATCTAAAACACTAGCGAACATGACAAGTGTTTGTACTTGAACAAAACATAAATGTAATGTGGAGAGAGAGAGAGTATGCAGGAATTTCGATGATCTGAAAATGGCTTCAAAAGAGTCCTTTGATAAACTCTCTTGTGTCTGTTCAGATTGCCTCAAAAGACACGAGACACCACTGTTCAATGTGTATATTCAGATTAAATAAACACATAGAGTTAATCGATCAGTAACGAAAAGAAAAGCATCTCTAGAGTGTAAACAGACACAATCAAAATGGCACCAAATTCAAAATTAACGGACATGAATTTTAAATTTCGATTAGAAGATTAAGTACGATTCGTATTCGGATCCATTTGGTCTAACCCACAACCCGCACTGCGCCTATAAACTTTAAGCAAAAAGATAAGATCTTGTTGACCCAAGGCCTGAGCTTGAGCCTGGCCAGGTCGTGACGGGCAGCGTGTGTGTGGTAACCAATGTTATGGTACCCCTTGTGGCCTAATTCATAGAAGCCATCTATGAGTATATTAACTCACCAAGTTTTTGGTTCTTTCCAATGTGGGGCAAACTTTTTGCACTACACTAAATCATTCTTAGTTTCTTCCGTTCATTCAACTAAATTCAAGTGAGTTATTTTGAGACATAATTTCTCATTATATACTAAATGATTTTGAACAAATAAATATAACACGTTAATCTGCTTGCAAATGAGAACATGTTTAAATATGGTCCCACCAATTTTGAGATGTGAAATTAAGCCCAAAGTTACTCCAAATAGTTGCTCAAAATTCCATTTTTTTCAAATAGGGAATAGAGATAGGGGAGGAGGTCGGAAGATGCAAATTTCATAAATGGCACGGGCTGCCGACTATTGAGTTTTGGCTATAAAAGGTTTATGAAGCTTTTCCCTATCTATTTGTGTATTTTGAAATTACTAAATAGGGAAAATTAATTTTTGTAATCAAATTCTCTCATGTTGCTCATGTTATAAATATTTGATTCATGTGTCCTGACATATTTGTGTAGTCACTCATTAATTCATGCATGACATTCATCAAATCTTGCATAATGTTGAGTAAGGATCATGCAATACCTGTCTAAGGTTTTGCACCAAATCTTGCATCAATGCAGTGTTCTAGCCACTAGTTTGGCCATTTGCTTGCATTGTAGACTCCAATAGGTTGAAACTTGAACTTCCTTCAACATGGTTAGCACTACTAGACATAGCCTCCATGTTTTCATTGCATTCTATTCCAATCTCTCCTTCGTCTTGCTTTCTTGTTCGCACCATTTTTATCTAAGTTAGTAAAGTTGTGCCAAAAATTGTTTGTTTCCCCAAAGAATTTCTCCTATGATCGATGGATTCAATCCCCTCGTAGAGAGATCTCAGGCGAATGCTTGCTGTTGGATTTAATTGTCTTGTCTTAGGACTTCCTTGGATGATCACAGTCGATAGATTCAAAGCAAGCAAAATGATGATAAATTATTAATCTTGAAAGTTTTCTAGGGTACAACAAACTAATGAAACAGTCGTGGGTCCTTTGATGAGTTGGATCATGTCTCTTTCTTGTAATTAATGCCTTTTTTAAAGGCGTCTTCCTATCAATGATTACACTGGCTTCCTCAGGCAGTTATGTTGGAAATAATGGTTTTTAAATAAATATTTTGAGCAACGTAGGACTTAAATTAAAGTCGGACCCATAACTCAAAATTAGTGAGATCAAGTTTAAATGTGTTCTCCTCCGTGAGGAGATGAACATAGTAAATTTATTTTTTTAAAACCACTAAGTATTGAATGAGAAATTGTTAAAGTATTTTCAAATAAAAAAAATTTTGGGAGGCTATTTTTGAAAAACTCTTTGTGACTTTTGGGAGAAATTAGGAATATGTGAAGTAAAAATGACATAAAAGACTAATAATTCAAAATTGGTGACTTTTGATTAAAAACACAAATCCAAATGGTTATATCCTTACATAAAGCAACCATTAACACTTTTCAGTTAAAAGATACCATTACAAATAGTCACAATTTTTTATAAAAGTCACATTTGATATTTTTTAGTTAAAAAACACCATTTCAAATGGTTGTACATTTCAAAAAGTGACTATTGATATCCTATGAACCAAAAGGTATCATTACATACAGTTGCATCTTTTATGAAAAGTTACTAGTGAGTCATATAAATAAATGATGTCTTATACTCCCAAATCATACTATTGAACAATTCATACTTCTTACTAGAATTGATTTCTTTTTCTACTTCTTTCTCTTATCTATGTCTTAAGGAAACTGTGATTACACAAGATTTTAATTATTATTATTATTTCTGAATTTTTAGATTCGTATTATGATTGCAATTCTGAGTTGTTGTTTGTGCATTTCAGTTTATGTTTTTAACATTCTATTTTTAAATAAATTATTTGCATATAACAGTATACTTAGTAGACAGGGGCGACTCAATAAAATAGGAGGCCTAAAACGACCAATATTAATAAGGTCTTTTATTTTTAAAAAATAATTTAAATTTTTTTATTTTGTTTTTTGCCTATTGAGATAAAAAATTACTATTTCGTTTTTATTAAGTTTGGCAAACATTTTTTTTTTATTGACTGAATGATTAATTCGCTTAGCCTTTCTTATATATAGTTGATATTATAGAGAATTTTATTAGTTTTAATTTTGAAAAGCTTATAGAAAATATTATAGCATGTCAATAATATTATGTAAAAAAAAATACATTTGAAAAAGAATCTATTATTTCCATATAATTCAGTATTTCAAGTAGAATATTTTCTTTTGTTTATAAATTTTTTATTAAAATATTTATGTCTAAAAACTAATCTATACTATTGATAGTAGAGAAACATTTGAAAATTTTTCATAATACATTTTCAAATTAAATAGAAAAAAGCAAAATTCTTTTACTTAAGATCAATATATTGTGTTGTTTTGTCATCGATATTTTTATTAATTTTTTTATCTACAAATTGTTAGTTATTCAAGAAATATAAGTTTGGTGGGTTTAAAATGAAATATAGAAATTAACGTTAATTATACATTTTGAAAGAGAGTTATAGGCTTAATTTGAATTGAACGTGTATATTTTTTTTCTACTTAAACATTTTTGTTTTAATTTCAAATGTTATTGTGTGTGGCAAATGGGTTGGACTCTTGGGCCCAACTCTATTTAATATTTCTTAGTTAGTTAGGATTTTTTAGGGCCTATTTTTATTGTCAAAATTTTTTACCTAGATCATATTTTAAGGCCTATGAAATTTGGGGGCCTTCTTCATGGGTGGGGCCTAAAGCCATTCCTTCAATTCTTTTACTATTGGGCCAGCTCTTTTAATATTGGGCCAGCTCTGGTAGTAGATTTAGATTTTATTACAGTAATTAGTTTCTCAATTTGATTATATACATATATATCTTGGATAACAAGTTCCCCTCCATTTTCTCTCTTGTTTTGACTATTGCTTTTCAAATTCCTAGAACGCATTGAGTATTGTAACTACTGCCTTTAAGATTCTAAGATAACCGTTTTATTCCCTCCATCACAAGGGTTATAACTGCCTTGAATTTGAACAGGTTATATCAACTAACTGTATATCTATTTTTGATTAAAAGAATATCATGTGGTAATTGTCCTTAGCTGACTTGTTCATGGGACAGGTGTCATTTATCACCTATTCACCAAAAAATATAGAATTTGGTCCAAATAATGTGTGAGAATGATTAATCAACCCACTAATGGGCAATATCCAGCAACATTGGGGGATGGACGTATTTTGGGTTGGGTATAAGCAGGATAGATTTACACTTGGGATAGTGGGGGCAATTGCCCTTAGTCTTGGAATTTTTTTTAGGTATATTTGAAAATTTAAATTTTTAGATTTTTTTCAAATTTGTCGCCACTAAAATATTTGTAAAATTTATGAATATAATTATACTTGAACAATACTTTTGAGATATAAAAAAAATGATCTAAAAATGTATCAAGTGAAGTAGTCTAATGAAGAACTCCAAGAGTTGCAATTAGAATAACGATAAATCAACTATACTAAAAAGAGATGTCATAGTGAAAAATGCTAAAACCAATAGGGACTACCCTAGACTTAGTTATGAAAATAAAATTGAAAAAATGTGTAAATGACTCTTAAGGTTTTTTTTTTAAATCATAAATGTGTTTTGAAAATATAGATTGAGTCATTTATCGAACCTTACTTGAGCAACACTTTTTAGTGCTCAAGAGTACAAACTTTTGCTTGGTTTCGACCTTAAAACCAAAAAAGGATCATCCTTTGCGTGCTTGCCTTTGGTTAGAGCGATCTCTAAATACTTAAGAATAAAATCAGAGAAGGTTGTCGAATTAGGCAATGGACACTGCCCTCTACCCGCTCCTAGGTTGCTCGAGCAATCTACAGGCTGTTGAGCTGGCTTTGCTTGCCAGATCTAGTTAGGACCATTTTTCATTCCAATGAAAACCACCCTCTGACCATTCTCCCATTACTTGAGTGATCATTGGTGAATTTTGGTTTACTTTGTCACCAAGACTAACCTAATTTCCATCCTATAAATAGGGAAAACCTTCTAGAGCTAGGGTATCTCTTTTCTTTGTTTATTTCCTGCCTCCTAAACCTTAAGAGATCGTAGATAAACCCTAGATCTCTAAGACCAAAGTTCATCCATCTTGAATCTTCAATTCAAATTCATATCTTGAAGCAATAAGTTCTTACTTGGAATTACAAAACCCATTGAAGTAGTGTGCATCCTAAGGATCTTGGCAGAGAAGGTCGCTCGAAGAGTCTAAACAATCTATTGTTGTGGAGGCGTTCAAGTGAAGCTATTCATACATGTGGTGGGAGAATCCATAAGAGATGTTACTGAAGGAAAGGGGTATCTAACCATGATCTTGGTTAAGGTATAAGTTTCGAATACTTGTAAATTAACCTTAAATTAGTGCATTAAGCTAGGTGAACCTCGAGTAATTCTGTAATTTTTCTCAATTGAGTTTTCATGTAAACAAATTGCTTGTATCTCTCATTGTTTTAATTGTTGTATATACACTTGCAATTGCAAACGCATGCACTATATGTTTGAATAAATGATTGTTTTTTTTTTTCGATTCATTAAAAATGGTTTTGTAATCAATTGGCGCTAGTGAAACCAGTGTCTTGGCGAATTTGAGTGTAAAATTATCAATTGTTATTTGTGTATATCAATTCACATGACATGGTTTTTGGGTTGAGAAAAGGAGTTCATAATCTTAATTGATCAATTAATTTATTAATTGATAATTGTGATAGACTATGTTAAAAATTAGTGTTTGTTCAACCTTAAATTGAATTAACTTATTCACCGCACTCTAGGTTGTGTCTAGCATTCCATGTATACAATCATGAGGCAAAATCTAATGGGCATCTTTCCCCATAGTCAATCATCATATTTACTTTTTGATTTTTAGATGAATTATAAATTATAAAGAAATTATAAATAAAAGTGTAATTGTTAATAAATGAAGAGATTATGAATAAAAGTGTAATTGAGAAAAAAAGATAAAATCGAAATAAAGATATGATTAATAGAGTCTAAAACTAATTTGGAACAACTATTAAAAATTAGAACCAGATTGTCCTAATAGAAATTTGACACAACTTCAAGAGTTTTTTTGTTATAAAAAGTAGGGCTTATTTGACATTCGCTCTTAATTAAACAAGTCATACAATGTCAAGATATTTTACCGTAATTAATTAAACAAGTCTTATTACAATTGAGTAGCTTTGCGACAAAAAATTAAAGTAACATGACATAAATGCAATAGGAGAAAATATACTCAGATTATATCCCTTAGTAACACCATTATCCGTTATAAAAAATAGACTAGTTTTCATTCATCGTGAAGAACAAAAAAGTAACCACCGCGGTCCTACTTTACTTAGTTTTTCAACAGAGGATGAAAGTCATGCCCTCCTTCACTAGTCATGAATTCGAATTCGTTTGTGGTAGTAGTTCATCTGAATCAATACTCGAATCGAAGGGCTGAGTGTCCACTTTGTCCTCAGTATGTTGTGACGACGAACTCGACAATCTTA
>CAUOFW020005471.1:0-27067 GCA_963454935.2 Ilex paraguariensis
CACAGTAAGAGTAGGACACTACTATTTAAACACCCATTTTTTCGTTGATATGATAAACACAACATTATGTCTACATCAAATTTCTCTACGAGAGTTTAACAATCTCAGACGTGAATGGGTTTGGTTGTTACAAGAGCAGAACGATGATTACAAGAGTAAGAGATTTTTTTATCCAAAAAAGTATTATGCAGGAATACGAAGAGAGTGGGCTTTTCGTGCCAAAGAATCAGACGAACTATTTACACAACTAACAGAACTTGGCATACCAGTACCTCGTAGACGATCACTAACAATGCAATGCCGGAATAGAGAGAACTACGAATTAGCAGTAAAACAAGTTCAAAGAAAGAATAATAGAATGCCAGTTCATAGGTCTCGCTATTATATGCTCTAACAAGCAAAAAACATGATGAGAACTGCACATGTACGAGAGTTGACACCAGTTGAGCAAAATAATATATTGTGTAATGCACAATACATGTCAGATGATTATATGTCTAGTGAAGCTTATCAAAGTTTGCATTTGTTCAATAGTGAGATAGCAAGCCTGTCTAACCAGTGTAGTGTCAAATCATGTCAGTCCTTTGTATTTGATTTTTTATGCATTTACTTTTTCATTGTGAACTCATTTCATTTCTTTGTTAGTGTAGTCAATCTAGTGACACATCATGTTAGTCCTTTTTTCATTCACGAGTTCTGTCATTACTTTATCAGTGTGGAGTCATATCATTACTTTATCAGTGTGTAATCAGTCTAGTGACAACTCATGTCAGTCCTACTTTATCAGTGTAATCAGTCTAGTAAAAAGTCATGTATGTCCTTTTGTCATTCACGAGTTATGTCATTACTTTATCAGTGTTGAGTCATATCATTACTTTACCTGTGTCAAGTCATGTTAGTCGTACCTAGTAATTTTCCTACCAAATTTATATATAATTGTATTTCGTGTCTATATAAACCTTCCTTATTAATTATGTACATTATAACCCAAAATATGTCTAGGCACACATCTAAGAGGCAATCCATTCAAATCAAGGTTATTCATCACGCAATGAACAACAAATTTCATCTTATCCTACGAACGTCAACACTCGACTAGCCGAGCAGCATGTGGTGTAGACGTTATTCGTTCAATTGAATCTTACACAGATTCTTCCTGTGTAACTTGGTATGGACAAAAGCATGAGTTCCGTAATAAGCCTATTGAGCCTTTTCACTCATTCGGTCAAGAAGGACACGTATTTGTGGGGCCTGTGAGCGATTGTCTGCCTTCGAGTGTTCATATCGAACCCACGCCAAGATGGCGACAGTTATATGACAAACATTGTAAGCTTGAAATATACTGTCATTGGCATGGATTAATGGTATCGAAAACACGTTCGACTGATATATATGATCCACAAAATTCTACCAACCATTACGAGATCGTAGCAAGGCTTGAACGTGAAAATAAACAGATGCAACGTAGACTTGATCATTTGCATGCAATCAACCATGCAAAACTTGAGTATTTCAATCCTGATTATGCTGAGATTGAAATTTTGCAGGATCCGTTACTTGTTTCAGATACAGAATTTTCTGATTATTCCGATTTAAGTAATGATGCGTCTAATACTTTTATTCCATCGATTTTATGTGTGCTCGGCAACTCTCTATGTTATTTTCTACATCAACCAAAATATTGACATACTTTATTATTTTATAGTGTCATGTAATAATTATTTTTTTTTAATGTATAAGTATCTTTTTCCATATTTTTAAGTTTTATTTGTCGTTTCTTTTCATGTATTTCTTTTAACCCCCGTTAAGTTTGCCATTTCAAACCTAATGATATGTTTTCAATAAAAAAAAATTGAA
Organism: Ilex paraguariensis; assembly: GCA_963454935.2. NCBI lineage: Eukaryota > Viridiplantae > Streptophyta > Magnoliopsida > Aquifoliales > Aquifoliaceae > Ilex > Ilex paraguariensis. The sequence continues at coordinate 1,858 of CAUOFW020005471.1, forward strand.
TTTGGGAAATAAAGTTTTAGAGCCGACTTGATTTGGGAAAAAGCTTGTCCAGCTTGGGATACTTTTATGACGTGGAAAGCGAGATTATACTGTTGGGATTTTTTATAATCAATTTAGAAAAGCATGGAGTAAATACATACTTTTTGATATAGAAATGTGCTTTCAAAACACGCTTTTAAGTGTTTCTATTAACAAATTTGTTTTACAAATATGTTTTTATATTGAAAAATATGAGTTTAAAATTATGCTTTTATGAAATTTATTTTTGATTAGAACATAAGTTCAAAATTATTATGAAAAAGGAATTAAATTCTAACATTTATTCAAATTTTTTTTTTTAATGGTGGATCATGATGTGAGACATAATGTGGAGTTTTATAAGTTTTTATGAAATGTATTACAAAAGTTAGTTGGAAGATAGGAACAGAAAAACGTTATTACAAATGACGTGTTCTGCCCTCTTTTTTATTAACGTCGTTAGCTGCCGTTTAACAAATTCATGTTAAAAAATATTTTTACGAATGACGAGTTTAAAAGCATCATTATGAATGACGTTTTTAATAAAAAAAATTTCAAAGTTAAATCATCATTCGCATTGACGTTTTTAAGGATGAAAGCGTGCTTGCAAATGACGTTTTAAAAAAAAAAATTAGATTTGAGAATTATGTTTACAATTGATTGGGTTATGAAAATAAGTTTTCATGGGACTGGGTTTGGAAAAAAACCACTCTGTCTTGGCATCAACCAGCCCAATAAAAATAAAATTAGATAAACACCAAGAGGGCAGGAAAAAAAAAAAGCTCAATAATTTGAACCTTCCATTGACCCAACCATTGTCCACTTATTTTATTATTTTTTTCCCAACTTGGCCCATTACCTTCTTTTAATATCTTCAAGAGAAATTATATTTTGACCTGCCTTCAACTTTGCCTTTTTTCTCAAACTGTCCCCCAACTGTTTCATTTTGTCATGCTACATCTCCAACAACAGTAATTAATTTCGCATTGCCCTAATTGCAAACATCATATACACACCGGGTGAAATTTATCACTTCATCCCGAACTATATGCACTTAGTTTTTGGACATTGTTCATCTAAATGAATTAGTTTCTTAATTTCAGGACAATGGAAAAAATTCAATAGTAGAGAACGTAAAATGAGATCATGGTGATAGTTTTGAACAGACAGAAAGTGTAATATATGATTTTTTTTTTTTCAAAAAAATAAATTGTGGTTTCTAGAAGCAAAACCTGTTAGTGGGGTGCCAGTGTGCCACGTGTTAAGATATTGGACAGTGGCCAAAAAAAAAAAAGTAATAACGTGATTTTGACTAGTTATAATTAATCCCTGTTTAGCACTTTAGCTGTAACATTCAACACCATATTTATCTCCATAGGTATTGTAATCATATCCAATAAGAAAAAGGTGTGAAAACAGAACATGACTCATGAGATACTTTGGTGCTTGTCTACTTAACAACAAAGAAGAAACTTCCCGGAAACTGACTTCTATAAAACAATTAAAACTTTGTGGAAACATCAAAAAAATATTACCAAAAATAAGAAAACTCTCGGAGTACCTTTCATGACTAAAAAGATAGTAAGAATGGAAGTGTATCTTCCATATAAATGGATCCCATCCCACTATGTAGGGACATGGTGCATTTTTGAAAAGTGGAAGCAAGGGTGACATAGAAAGTTTGGTCTAACAAGAAATAAAAAAGAAGTGAGAGACAAGAATGTTTAGTTAAAGCTATGGTTAATCTATAACAATGTTCATCTACATATATGGAAAAATAAAGAATATGAACATGTATCCAACAAAACAAGGTGTAGAATAATTGTCTCCATCAAGTGGTTCATAGGCTCGGGGCTGTGACATACTCTCTAAACATCAATTGTTATTTGTAGTCTCACCTAACAATATAGTCAACATAGAAATTAAATTTGAGATCTCGGGAAATTAACCATTGAAGTCTTGCCCCCCTCCAAATTATTTGACGGGTTAAACGAGAAACTTACTAGTGTTTGAAAATTAAAAAGGCAGGAACAAATGGGCATGTTTTTTTTTTTTTTATGCACAAAGTTAAAGGAGGTTGCAGATAACTTTGATGGTTGCAAGAATTCCATAGTCTAATCACAATCAAGAAAGGGCATGACAAATGCAAAAAAGCCTTGTGTTTAGATGATTCTAGACTCACCTTTATGACCTCACCCAACATAAAACAATTTTATAATACAAAAGAATAAAGTGTAATGAATAACATAACAAATGTTAGGTTCTTGTGTCAATGTGGTGTGAAATGAAGCATTCTTCAGTTTGATTTGAACGGTCAATATTCATTCAACACGATAGATAGGTTCAATTGTTTTTATTAAAAAATTATGGTATTTATTAAATCAATTGGTTCAAAAAGACCGTGATCATTCAAAGATAAATTAAAGAATCCTTAGATTTTTGTTATATAAGACTTGAAGGGCGATAGCAAAACTCTGAAGTCTTATTTTGTTCTCAAACAATAATCACTCATTATGATCGGTCTGACCAAACACTAAAAATCCAGTCCGGACAAGCTGCTATATTATGAAACTGATCTGACCGAATTACATCTAATGGAACAAGATGTCAAACTCAATAAGGAATTGGAATCTGGAAGGGTCAAAAAAGAACCAATGCTTTAGCTCATCTAAAGCACCAAAGTAACCAACAAAAGGCTCAAATAAAGGTTCCTGAGCTTACCTCATTCTTCTTGGCACTTTTTTTTTTGTTTTTGTTTTATTAAGAGAAACAAATATCTAATGTCAAGGCTAACTAATCAAATTAAAGTACCTTTCTTTACTTTTCTACAAAGTCATGTTGGCTTTGATCTTTCATACCATATTAAGAATTAGATTAATCATTTCATTATTATATATAAGTGATGGTATCATAGGTCATATTAGGTAGGAAGGGTGGTTGATGGAGAGCCAATCTTTTGCTCTAAACTAAGAAAGGGTTGAATTAGGTGAACAACAAGATGGTGAAAAAGACAGTTTGAAGATAAGAATTAGCGTTGTTAACCATTAATTGCATTTTTTAGTACTTTTATTAGGTAGCGATGTCATCCATCGAAATGACTTTGGTTAAATGTTTGGTATACCCTTTACGTAGCCATTGTTAAGGTCGTAATCACCTATTTATATTAAATGTTCTTTTTGGTGGTAATTCTATCCTGTCAAAAGCTATATTTTTTACACATTTTTTTTATTAGATGTATAAACTCAATTCAACAAAGTCTTGTATTAGTGTAAGACCACGTAGTATAAGAAAATATGAATGATATTATTTTAAGAGTTCTTCTAAGATAATCAAAATGATAGTAGAAACTTCGAATAGTTGTTGAAAGAATAAACATGAAATTTGAGTTTTGCTCGTATTGACATTTGGATCAAAATTTAGTTTCGGAGGTGTTTAACATTGAGAAGACTAATTAGGTAAGTTTTAAAAGTTTTTGAGTCAAAATAATATTACCACTGGATCAGAAAAGTCGAAAAACCTTGGAATAATTAATATGGGGCATATTATAAGTTTGGAAGTGTTTCGAGGCTTAAACGTAATTCAGGCAGGAAAGAATTTGATACATTTTGGCCATAAATTTTTACTTTGATATTCGATTAATACTACCTTAGACTTCAAAACGTACAAAAGTTTATTTCATGAAAATTTCGTGATACAATCTCTAAATAGGTCAAAATTGAGTTGGATAGAATTTTTGGATAAAAATTCAAGACCGTCTAGATGTAAAATATAAAAAATAAATCAGAAAATTGGTCCCCACGCGGACACAAAATTACCATTTGAACGCTCCGCTGAAGTCGGTCCCAATCAGTTTTGAGTATTTCTCTATTTTTAACACTATAAAATTACCCTAGGGACGCGGTTCAAAGTTTTTTTTACATGTTTTTCAACCCTAATGACTCTAAGAGAATCTTGGAGAGAAGAAGAATAGTAGATTGGGCTAAACCTTGAAGGGATCAGCGTAGGCAATCACACAAAACGCCTTAGAAGTAATTATTTGCAGAATAAAGGTAGGGTTTCTTTCTTTTTCATTTTGATTGAGGCTAGAGTTTATCTATATGTAAATTTTAATTTAACTCCATATATATACTCTAGATCTATAACGCTTTTGAATTTCTTGCAAAAGTATGCTCAGTGTTCATTGGAAAAATACATGATTTATTTTCGAATGTACATTTTTTTTTCAAAAACCCTAGATCTTGAATACGGTCAAATTAGTAATGTTTCTTGGTGATCTCTTGTGTTACTGAAGTTTCCTCTATTTTGAGAATTGTGTAACTATAATTTATATTACAAGTGAATTTTATTAAAAAATATTAATATTATCTCTTGCATGTGTGGTTATGATAAATTTAAATTTATATCGTAGAGTGCTTAGACAAATTTCTTACCTAAAAGGTTTTGAAGGTTCTCTATCACTTGTAGTGGGGTTATTTGGTTCCTTGCGAAGTTTTAAGAATTTGCACTATTTGTTCACGTAGATCAAGACTGATTGTTGGTATATTACTTGAAGGGGTTGGCTTCCATTATTACACGTGTTGTGGCATTAAATGAGCCCACGTGAGGTGGAAAAGACAAGGCACGTGACGAGAATATCAACTACTCAGTCAAATAGGCCTAGCCGAACTAACCAATATGATTCGGCAAAGCAACGAAAGAGTTTGGCTTTTACCAAATCGAGTTGATCAATGTATTCGGCAAGTATCAAAAGTTCTCGACTCTCATTGTGACTGAGCTGTTCAAAACGGTAGATAGAAAGATAAAGATAAGCCTTTAACTTAGGCATTTTGAATAAACGAATCAACGAAATTGCAGATGTCGAGAGGAATTGTTGGAGAAATATCAGCAACTTTTCAAACTAGATCACTAAATTGAAAGAAGGTGTGCCACCTTGGATCAAAAATCACGGAAACCCTAATGGGATAACCATCTATAAAAAGCAGAAGAAAATCAAAGTGAAAGGTACGCTGAACTCTCCTTGTCTTCTAGCAAACGTTTCTATTCCAATACTGACTTGAGCATCAGAGTGCCTTCAATTGAATCACTTCGATCTTGGGTAGTTTGTTCGTTTTGCAGAACAGGAAGATTGAAAGATCAAGTTCAGAGATATTCTTTACCAGAAAAATCACATCAAATTCCTCGTATGAGGTATCGTTAATTTTTTACCTCCTACATTACTTATGGGAAAATTTCGTTAAATACTGATACGTCAGTATATGCGATTCATAAAATGTTCCAGCCTTGCAGGAATTGGTTGGAGAGTTTATGTGTGTGTGTGTTTGGGGGAGGGGGGCAAGATATATTTGGTGTTTGAATTCTTGTTAAGCAACCTATGTATATGAGATATTCCTATTATAAATTGTTGTTTACTGAATGATACATTCTATGATTAATTTTTCTTCCATGTATCGAGAGTTTGAGACCGTTATTAAATGTCACATGTTTTACGGCAAAAACTATTTATGTTATTTTATAAATTGAGACCTACGTGTTTTATTTATTCTTAAAACTTGTTTAGGTTTGAGAAAGTTTCTCTACTGGACTAGTTTTGCTCACCCCTTCCTTATATTTTTTAGATTCAGGTATTGAGGTTGATACTGACTTAGGTGAGCACGAGAACTACGAGGTTGAGGCGAATCTGGAGGTTTATCCGAGTTTCAAGGCATAGAGATTTATTGCTAGTCTTTAGTTCAAATTTTGAGTGATGAAACAATTTATTTGAATATTATTTAGTTAGAGGAAAGATATTTATTTTTATTTAATATTTTTGGGATGTAAATCTTAAACGGTTGATTTATGTTTTGGAGGTTTTTAGTTATAAGACGTTGGATATGTTTGTTTTTAATTTATTTAATAGTGTTTTAGTTATATTCTCATGAGTTTTAAAGGTTATTATTTAGATTATGTCTATCTGTAAATTTGAGTCATGACAATTAGCTGTACAAACTATGTTACTGAAAAGAACCTTATATTTTTTTTAAATAAAATCCACTCCTGCTCTCACTCTTTGTAGGCTTTGTTATCTTATGTTTGATTAATTCGTACTTAAAATTTTGAAATTTAATGCCAAACAAGAAGCTACACAAACAACTTATCTTATGTATGACTAATAATATTTAACACGACATGTAAATTTGACATAAATTTAGCACAGTATTTATTTTTTGGATCATAAAAGACTTGTAATTTCATTTAAGTAGGAAAAGATTAATTACAATATAAAAATAGTAAAATTGTAAGCTCGGGTGAAAAACAACTGACCCAACTCAATGACATAGAGTTGTACATCATAGATGATGCTACCCAATGAGCTATCCTATTAAGGACTCTTGACTTGTATAAAAACCTTAGATTAAGAAGTCTAGCAAGGTGTCTAATATCCTCAACAACGAAGGCCCTGATTTCCCGCCCGCCCCCAATGGGGAGGGAGGGGGACCTAATATCATTGGTATTGTCACTCTCAATAGTAATATGCTTTAATTGTAAAGTCTATGCAAGAGACAAGTTTGTTTGACTGCAGTAGCTTCCGAGTATAAAATTGATAGTGTAGGGATATTTTTGGTAGTATCTTCTAGGACCTTTGTATTAATATCCCTTAGTATTACTCCTATACAACAACTCTTTCATCCTTGAAAGCTCCATCGCAGCTCAACTTGAAGCCTTGTCGCAGCTGGGAGGACTGACTTTGCCTTTGGCTTATACAATCAAAGGGGTTTTCCTGTGGACTCTTATCAATTGAATTTACCTCACTCCACATAGTCTGTGCCCTTAAGATTGTGGCAAGGGCATTGGACTCTTATTGATTGAACATTTTCTGATTCCTTGCCATCTAAATAGTCTAGATCATTGAAACACCCAAACCAAACTTTTTTTGTCCATTCACATTCAAAGTTAATGAGTATGGGTTTAGCCCAAAAAATTCAAGCCAAAAACAAGTTGACTCATATAGTAAGTGAGTCGATATAAACCTTACTAAACATGAAACAGATGACTATAAATGTTGAAATACACAGTTTCAGAAAGATGAAGAAGATGAAGACAGAGAACTTTCATTGCTGATTTATTTTTCATTACAACTTACTCTATATATGATGTTGTATTTATACACAATTCTTAGACTAACAAACTGTCAACTCTGTTATAGATTTTGTTGAGCTGGATAGGAGTTAGTTACAACAGTTTCACATGTGTTGATCAGTTGGATTTGGTTGAGCTGCTGCAGTGTGTTGAGGTTCATTGTAACTAACAGTGAGGAAGCTCAATTGGTTAATACACCCCCTCAAACTTATGGGGGGGGGAACAACCATAAGTTTGTCTCTGAGCATCAAAAACCTAGTTGTGGGAAGACTTTTGGTGAAAATATTAGCTAGTTGATCCTTGGTAGAGATATAATGGACTACAAGAGATTTCTGAGCTACCCTCTCACGAATAAAGTGAAAATCAATCTCTATGTGTTTGGTTCTGGCATGGAATGTTGGATTTGAGGCAAGAGCCAAAGCAAAAATATTGTCACACCAAAGCTTGGGAGGAGAGGAAGGTTGAATATGAAGACTCTGTAGTAGTTTCTGTACCCAAATAACCTCAGCTGTAGTATGAGCAGGTGCTCTGATTTTTCCTTTGTGGATGATCTGGAGACAGTCTGCTGCTTCTTAGTGGACCAGTGAATAGGATTATCACCCAAATACAGAAGAAAACCTGTTGTAGAACTGCTATCATTAGGATCTCCTGCCCAATCAATGTCAAAAAATGCTGAAAGACTAAGAGAACTAGGTTGATAGAGAAGACCAAAGGTACTTGTTCCTTTAAGATACCTGAGAATACGTTTGACTGCCGCAAAATGAATGTCTGGAGGCTGACTCATGTATTGACAGACATGATTAACAGCATAAGTGATATCTGGTCTAGTGAATGTAAGATACTGTAAGGAGCCCACTAGACTTCTATACAACGAGGAATCTGGTAGAAGAACACCAACAGTCTTGCTAAGTCTAGAGGAGGCTGCAGAAGGTGTTTTGCAAGGCTTACAATCAACCATCTTGGCTTTGTGAAGCAAATCAGTAACATATTTCTGTTGTGTAAGAAAAAGTCCTATAGAGGTGGACTGAACTTGTATTCCAAGAAAGTAATGAAGAGGACCTAAGTCTTTCATCTCAAAAGATTTATTAAGATTGGACTTAAGAGTTTGAATGTATGTGAAATCATTACCAGTGATGATAATATCATCCACATAAAGAAGTAAGATGGTGAGAGAACCTGAAATAGATCTAATGAATAAAGATAGATCAGCTAGAGAAGCATGAAAAGAATAAGTGTGAAGATGAGAAGTGAATTTCTCAACCAGGCTCTAGGAGCCTGTTTGAGACCATAAAGAGATTTGTGAAGTTTGCAAACATAATGAGGAGTAAAAGGATCAAGGAAACCTAAGCATTGGGTCATATAGACATCCTCATGAAGAGAACCATGTAAAAAGGCAATCTTGACACCCAACTGGTGGAGAGGCCAATTAAAATTTGTAGAAAGAGCAAGAATGAGTTTGACAGTGGCATGTTTCACCACAGGACTAAAAGTTTCACTGTAATCAATGTCAGGTTCTTGATGAAAGCCTTTAGCAACAAGTCTTGCTTTGTATCTAAAGATTGAACCATCAGAATTTTGTTTAATGTGATAGACCCATTTACAACCAATAAGATTCTGATGAGGAGATGGTGGAACCAAGGACCAGGTACCTTGCTGCTGCAGTGCAGAAAACTCTTCGGACATAGCCTATCTCCATTCAGGAGACTTGGATGCTGAGGTAAATGAGGTAGGTTCAGCCAAAATTGTAGTAGTTGAGTAGACCTTTGGTTTGAAAATACTAGACTTAGATCTTGTTGTCATGGGATGAGTAGAAGGAATTGTGGCTAATGGAGGTAAAACTGGAGGTATAGACACTGAAGACTCTGTGAGTACAGGGCTCTGTGATGTAGTAGGTGATACGACATTAGAAAGAGAAGATGGTGGAATTGAACTTGAAGACTGAGAGGATTGTTGGACTGAAGATAAATGATTAAGAAGAAAAGGAGACACATCATGCTGGACAGGGGAAGGATGTGGTCCCAACACTGAGGTTAGAGATGAGGATGTGTCATTAGAAGAAGAAGGCAACCAATGATCAAGATTAGGAGGGGTAAATTGTAGAAAGTGAACAGAATCAGAAAAGGGAAACAATGTTTCATCAAATATTACATGTCTGGAGATAAAGATCTTGTTGGATTTAGGATCATAGCAGAGGTAACCTTTGTAATCAAAAGGATAACCTAAGAAAATGCATTAGGTTGTTTTAGGTTGAAGTTTATGGTTGTTATAAGGTTTGAGAAGAGGATAACATGCACATCCAAAGATTTTAAGAGTTGAATAATCTGGTTTGGTGTGATAGAGAAGTTCAAAAGGTGACTTGGATTTTGTAGTTTGACTAGGCATTCTATTGATGAGAGATAAGTGGCTGCAGCAAATGCATGAAACCAGAAGGATGGAGGCAAAGATGTTTTAGACAAGAGAGACAAAGCAGTTTCAGTAATATGTTTGTGCTTCCTCTCAGCAATGTCATTTTGTTGATGGGTGTGAGAACAGGATTTTATATGATGAACATCATACTGACTTAGATAGTGCTGAAGCTGATGACCAATATATTCACCACCACCATCAGAGTGAAACACTTTCAATTTATGAGAAAATTGATTCTCAACATAAGGCTTGAACTTGGCAAAGACAACAAAGGCATCAGATTTATTTACTAATGGAAAAATCCATGTAAATCGGGTACAATCATCAACAAATGAGATGTAATATCTAAAACCATGAAGTGAAACATGAGGTGCAGGCCCCCAAATATCACTGTGTACAATCTGTGAAGAAGACATATAAAAAGACTTAGAAAGAGAAAAAGGAAGCTTAGACATCTTCCCATATAGACAGTGTTCACAAATACATGAAGTAGATTTACCAGAAGAAGTAGGTAGATTCAGTTGAGAAAGAATCTTTTGCTGAACGGAAGTAGATGGATGCCCAAGGCGATCATGCCAAGACTAATCAGTGATCCTTGTATCAAGATATGCAGTAAGAGAGGAGTTGAAATTAGTGAGAGCATTGATGGGATACAAGTCATTGCTACTCTGACCTTTGTAGAGGACTTGCCCTGTGGCTTTGTCCTGAATGACAAAAGAAGTAGCATCAAATATGAATTGACAATTATTATCAAGACATAGTTGTTTGATAGAGATGAGATTTGTAGCAATTGAAGGTACTCGAAGGACTTTTTTAAGTTTGAAACAGTGAGAAGGAGCTTGAAGAAGAGATAGACCTGTATGAGTGATAGGTAACTCATGTCCATTTCCAATAGACACTTTGTCTTCACCAAAATAAGGAGAAGCAAGAGACATATCTACAAGGCTTGAAGTGAGATTATGGGAAGCACCAGTATCAATAAGCCAAAAATTTGGACTCTGTTGACCAGATGTAGCAGCCATAGTAGTGTAGGGTGAAAATTCAGGTGTACAGTCATTGGGATTGAACTGCTGATTAGAAGAATAGTCTAAGGTAGCAGTCATAGCATTGAATGAAGCTGAGGATTGATGATTTTGGCCCTGATAAGCAGTATTCATGCGATGATAACAAATTGCAGCATTATGACCAATTTTGTTACAGATCTGACAAGTAACTGGTGGAGATCTGTTTTGGTTGTATTGATTTGAGTTAGACCTTTGCTGCTGTGTGTTGAATCTATTATTGTAACCATTCTGATTTCTGCCTCCTCAGTTACCATTACGACCTCTGTTTCCTCGTCCTTGACTTGAGTAGTTTCTACCATTGTTGTTATAAAAGGGCTGTCTAATTTGTGGTGCCATCATGGCAGTAGGATTGAAATAACTCACTTGTGACTTTGAGTTAACTTTGATGGATAGTTCTTCAGCCTTAAGAAGAGAGTGCAAATCTTCCAAAGAAAGTGATTGTGATCTGGTTCGAATTGCAATTCGGAAGGCACTGTACTCAGCTGGCAATCCATTCAAGGTGTATATAAGCAGATCTTCATCTTCTACCAGAACTGAAACTGCTGCAAGCTTATCTTGAGACTCCTTTATTTTCTGCAAATACTCATCTATGGATTCTGTTCCTTTCATAATTGTTTGCAAAACAGTCTTAAGCTATAAAATATTTGCTCGAGATAAAGAAGAAAACCTTCTTTCCAAAGCTAGCCAAACTTCTCCGAAAGTTGTGTATCCTATAACATGTGTAATAGCTGACTGTGAGAGAATAGCATTTATTAGTGTCATTAGTGCTTGATCTTGGACAATCCACTGCTGATATTGTGGATTGATTTCGGTAGTAACTGTACCATTTCCATCAAAAAGAAATTGCACTGGACATGGATTTAATCCATCAAGAAAATTGAAAAGAGAATGAGCACGTAACAGTGCAGAGATTTGAAATCTCCATAACACATAATTTATAGAATCCAGACGAAGATATATCAGGTTACAAATGTTTGATAGAAGGTAGATAGGAGACTTTGATGAAACTGTGTTTATAGTAGTTGAAGATGAAGAAGAAAATGATGAAGGAGAAGTACCTACTGAATTTGTTGCCATTGATACAAACGTTTGTCTAATTTACAACTCTGATACCATGTTGAAATACACAGTTTCAGAAAGATGAAGAAGATGAAGACATAGAACTTTCATTGCTGATTTATTTTTCATTACAACTTACTCTATACATGATATTGTATTTATACACAATTCTTAGTCTAACAAATTGTCAAATCTGTTACAGATCTTGCTGAGCTGGATAGGAGTTAGTTACAACAGTTTCACATATGTTGATTAGCTAGATTTTGTTGAGCTGCTACAATGTGTTGAGGTTCATTGTAACTAACAGTGAGGAAGCTCAATTGGTTAATAATAAATGAATTGAATATAAGTTGGTATATTTTGACACACCACAATTTACGAGACTTAAAAATACGATATGACATGATCCAGTGACAGCCCTAGTTGAGAGAGAGAGATATGAATAGCTTATGGCTCAAATAGATAGGTCAGAGGCCCGGGATAAAAGACCAAGAATACAGACTTACAGCCCAACTAGCATTTCAATGCCCATTTTCTGCCATCAGTGGTCAGTGTTGTGTTGCTCATCCACCATTGCCACTTCCTGAATTCGTCAAATTAGGGCATCACAGCAAACAGTTCTGAACAAGTCCCAAGCCCTCTAGAATCAATCAGGTATTTCTCATTTCGACACACACACACACACACACACACACAGATATGTGCTTCTACATAAATCATACTTTTTCGCTGCCTTTATACATAAATTTGTGTATGATTGTTGTTGAAGTTTTAAGTTTGGATTTTAGGGATCAAGGGTTTCTGGGTTTGGCTACTTATTACCAGTTTTTTTTGGAACTATGTCTTAGTTGAGGCTATTTATTTGAGTAATTTCCGTGTCTGTCTGAGAAACTTGGTACAGTTTGGTGGCTTTTATGGAAAGTACTTGGTGTTATTTTAAACCAGAATTAGGTTGGTTTTGTGTGCTTAAAAAGTAAGAGAATGTGTTCTGTATGTGCAATTAGAAGTGCATCTTGCTAAAGCTGACATCGGGTAGTCATTTGAGAGGAGGATTTTCCACCACATTAGGTGGTTGTGACCAGTTTTGAGATGTAGATCGCATCTGAATCGGAAGAAATCATGGCAAATTGCTCTGGATAACTCCTTAGATCCTGACAGTAATTGGAGTTCCTGATAAGAACTAATTGGCAATCAAGGGAGCACTAGAAAATTAAGTGGTAACCGAGTGTTGCATGGATTAGACTAGATCAGCTATCTTCAACTGTGAGAAGCATAATTAACGTCCCTTTGAATTTTGATGGTACTCCATTGCATTGGACTTGAAGTAAGAATTTATTACCCAAAATAGGGTCACAAAGGTAAGTAGAGGAATTCACTGTAATTTATGTGAGCAGTAAGTATTTGCAAATACTGATTTGGAGATGCCTACCACTGTCCTTTTGTTTCCATTCAGAATGAAACATTTCTAATTGATTTCCATGTAAAGTGCTCTAGGTGCCTGGATTTGAAGGGGAAGTGAAGGAAAAAATATCTTTGGACACCTCAATTAGGTTTCAGTTCTAATTACAAATATTCATGGGGGGGTTCGTTACTGATTCATTGAATGAAATGTTATGTAATCCCAATGGAGCTCGTTTCATTGTTTAATGTTTTCCTGTGGGTTGGTGGGAGGCTTTACTCTTCTATCTGTAAGGTATTGCTACTTCACAATTATGTTACGGCGTCTGTATGAGGATGATAGACATGATCTTTTGATAAAATTGCATAATTGTTACCATTAATATTTGCTAACTTTTGGTTATTGTGTAAAATGTATGATGCTTTTTATTATCCGTAGCCATGAAGGTGCGATCATCGGTGAAGAAGATGTGTGAGTTTTGTCGGACAGTCAAACGTCATGGGAGAGTATATGTACTATGCTCAGCCAATCCCAAGCAGAAGCAACGGCAGGGCATCTCAACATTTGCATATGAAGGGCAACTGCCTCCTGCGTATGTATAATCATGCAGTCTCATTTTGTCTCTTTTTTATGTTAGTGTTCATCTGTACAAGCATGCACACATATACATACACGTCCGTGGTATATTATGGGTGAAAGCACTTAGATTCAGGTGCCAAGGAAATAATTGTGATTTAGGAAATGAAACTGCATGACTTTTAGAGTTATTTGTAGTAGAAAGTGGTGAGAAAGATAGCACATTACTAACTCTCATTTCATTTTTTTCCAAAAATTCTAAATAGGATAATGATACAACCTTTAAGAGGAAAAAAGACATGCACATAATGTGATATTGAGGTAACCTTTACATGCGAAGCATTGGTGGACCTTGGGAACTCCATTGTATCCCAAGTTCTTCTTATGAATGTAAGGTTCTTTTGTACTCCTCGGAGAATTGAAAGTTTTCTGTTTTGTGCAGAATATATAATGTCTAATGTGTAAACAGTTATATTTGCCTATTTTCTTCGTTGTCAAGGTAATGCTTGAAAATTTTTGTTTCTTGTCAATTCTATCATTGTGATTTTGTTAGTCTGTTCTTGATCTTCGTGTCAGCAAGTTTGACTAGCAACTTCATCTCTCTCTCTCTCTCTCTCTCTCTCTTGTGTGTGTGTTTGGGATTGATTGTCAATTCCTTTTTTTTTTTCTGGGAAGTAAAGACGGATTTTCTTCTAAATGCTGTGCTGGGATTTGCATTATGTCCTTATATCTATGCCAGGTCCTAGGAGGCGAGTGTCAAGGAGGAGGCTTCACTCAGTCATTTGCGTGCTGGTCTGCCTTCTCTTATACCTGAAAAAAAAAGAAGCCTCTGTGATACCTTGGTGGGCAGTGGGCTTGGCTTCTGTTCTATTCAATCAAAGGCAATAAGCTGTAGAATACATGGATCAACAAATTCCAACTTAACTCTTCAACAGATTGCATCTGTTTCGCCCTCCTTCAATTTTGTCTTGCAGTACCACTTATTGATGTTACTTTTTTGCTATATGTTCTCTCTACTTCTCTCCTTCCCCCCCCCCCCCCCCAACTTTAGGGAGAAACGAATATAGAGCATAAAATACAACCGGATGTGCTATTCCAATTATTACCCATATTTGGACATCTCCAACTTTCCGAGTAGGACTATTAATGGATCGTGTAATGCTGTGTTTATATCATGTCGGATTTGTATCATATATAAGTCGTATTAAATCAATATATATTCATCATGTTTGATCTGTTTTGTGTTGACTTATTAGTAAATGAGTCAGGTGAGTCAAATAATTTGTAACCTGAATTAGTTAAAGTTAAAATTTACCAAATAGTGCTAAGAATTGTCAGGCTAACCTTCATAGCTCCGGTAGTTATTATCAGTGTTTCAAAATTTGGCCTTTCCCGGCAGGTCAACCTGGTAAACCGGTCTCTTAATCGGGCTGACTCTATTAAAAGATCGTTAATGTAAAGAACCCAAGATAAACTCATTGAACTGGTCAAAAATGGGTAAAGCTGTGAGAACTGGACGAGTTTATCAAACCAGCTGGTTTAATTTTATTTGCATAAATTTGAAATTTTTTCATCATTTGGGCATTTTGTGTTTTTTTACACTTTTGTTTTGCCCTAATCGTTCCAAACCAGCCGACACAATCGACTGAGCATTGAGCTGCCTCCACCACCAACGACTGAACAGAGATCAACTCCAGCAGCGATTACTAACGATCCAAAGTCCAGTCAGCGACCATTGATTCCAACAGGCAATCCTGTCGACTTTAGTAATTCCAGTCCAGTGAGTTTCTCTCCTTCTCTCCCCTTTTTCTCTGTCTCTTTTGTGCTTCAATCCATCAACTTCCAGTGGGTATGAGATTGACAATAGAGTGGACAATGATCTGATAATAGGCGTAGTCTTTCGGCTGTGATGGAAGTGATTTTATGTCCTTTTAATATGCAGGTAATCGGTAGGGCGAAATCAAATATTTGATTATACTTTGTGTTGAACTCTTTAGAATATGTATAGCATTGGTATGTTCAACTCTTTAGAAACTGTGTAGCCTTGGTATCCGGCAACGTTAGTTACATTCCTATGGTTGGAAGTGATGATAGTTCAATTCTTATGCAGTTGATTTCAAGAACTATGCAATTAAGAGCATATTTGATTTGATTAACGGCATATTAGGCAATGTATTGAAATTGAATGTATTAGTTTGATAATTTTTGGGTGTTTGTTTGATTTAATATATATTAAACATGTTATCTTTATAATTAGTATAATTATTTAGCCTATTTATCATTATTAATATTTTTTTTTTATTATATCACCAATTTGACCAATGACCCAATAATTAAACCAATAAGTCATTGACTCGGTTCCTTTGCCGGGTTAATGTCCGGGTTATTACCATTCTAAACATTTTTTTTTGTAATGGGGCAGCCCGTGTCCCGTGATGTGCTATGTACCAATGAAGACGATTTTCTGACACTAGCTGGCTGCTTCAATTATTAGGCTGTCAGTTGGATTTTGTGAGATTACCGTCCAACCAGTACATCTATTTGATGAGGACGTGACTAAGGTTTTTTTTTTTTTTTGTTTGTTAATTACAGACTGCTCAGCCATGAAGGTCGACCACAAGGTTCCAAAAAAAACACATGAGGGTCGACAAACCCTCTCTAGATCTATACCTGTAGATGCAGGGTTTGACTTCTCTTATTTTCCCATAGTAGTGCGACCAAAATAAAAATTAAAAAAAATTATAATTATTCCAATTGCATGATGTTATTATTACATTGAACATCTATTATTTCAATTGTATTCCTAGATGACGTGTTAGGGCTAGTAATAAGTTGTGCCTCGTCAGTCCTATTAAAGTTTACTAAATACATACACGATCTACTATAACTTATGTATGGTTAGAATTGTATGGTGTACAAGTCATGTATAATTAAATTTACATTCATCTGATTATTAATTGGGTTAATGTGCGGGCTTGATCCTGCACGATATATAAAATATTGGGAACAGATCTCTCCCCTGGTGAACTTTGGGTGAGCCGGTTGAGCAACCAAACACGCTGCTTGACACAGCCTACAAGGTACGGTGGCAACCGGAAACGGCAAAGGGAGATCCTGGGAAAGGAGGAACGATCCTGTACGTGCGAAAGGTATTTCCTGGAACAAAGGAGAACAAGTTAGAAGGGCGCCGGAGTGTTTTCCGGCGTATCCCCTCCGACGGTCTAGTCAGTCTTTGAATGAGAGAGAGGAAGGAGAAAACACTGATAAGGATATTTCGTAGTTGAGAGTTTGAGATTGCATACCCGCTTTGTCTTTTGGGAGGGGTATTTATACCTTAGAAGATCATGATTGCTGTCAGTGTGGTCAGTAGGTGATCATCAGGCACAGGTAGCGTGTGTAATCATTTGATGAGAAATGTCTTCTCTAATTGACTGCTCGGGGTCCCGAGCAATCAATGGTGAGTTGTCGGGACGCCGACAGTACAATATGCTCCTTTCGGGAAGGATGCAATAAATGCTCTGTAATAGGAGCATTTATTGCCTTTCATATCCGAACCTTACCGCATTAAATGCGGTCTCGTCAACAGAAGGGTGTAATTAATTGTTTGCTTTCCAAAGTCGCGTGCCAACAGCGGCATGCGGTTTGTCTGCTTCGGATGTGACATTATTTGCCACGCGCCCATCCCTTATTGGCTGTTACGTCGGTATTCCAGCACGTTCTGACATTACTTGTGTAAGAAGAGGTCATGATGAATAATCCATACTGGCATAGGCTGATGTCCAGTTTGTCAGTAGCTTTATCCGGCAGTAGAGGAAGCGTCCAGGATGGAGTGACCCTCGGCGCCGAGGGAAGGCTCACCTCGGGGGACCATGGGGTGGTGTGTTCCCGAGGTACATGGCGACCGAGGACACATGTCATTGTATAATGTACCGAATATGTGATCCTATATGAGTGGTACCTCGGGGGAGAGGACGCTTTTGCCGATGGTGCTTGAACCCGAGCAACATTGTTCTAGAAACCCTCGAGGACACGTGTCTTCATCATAGGCTTTTTCAGAAGAGTCCCATCAACTGCCCCCCAGCCTTCGATCTTCTGACGCCGAGGACACGCGTTGTCAGGAGACGAAGGGTTTTTCCAACTGCCATCCGTCCTTCATTATGGCCTCGAGCAGCTTTCCCCGTCTTGGGATGTCGTGCGCATTAAATGCGCCGTTTTGGTTCTCCCGCCCAATGATGACAGTTTCCCCCCTATATAAAGGGGGTTCTTCTCCGGTTTCCATTGTTTTGCCATTCCGATCTCTGACCCAGAATACGCCTTTTCTGATCTGCTTCGCCGGAGTTTCTGTTTCCTCAGCCATCATCGACAGCATCTTCTCTTAAAATCACAGTCAGTAAACCCATTGTTGACTCCTGGTCCTTCCGGTGCGAGTCGTTTTCAAAGTTTTTCCTGAAAAACTCCGTTTCCGACGTCTTCTGGTGAGTTTCACAACCTTCTTCTTTATCGTCCTCCTGGCCTTCTTGTTTTCCGATTTGAACGGTGGTGTCATCCGGTCGGTACGTCTTGATTTAAACCCTCGGGGAACTTCCTCAGGTTTTCAAGAGAGAACACCTTTTCCTTCCCTTTCTTTTAGAGATGCCTCGTCGTCGCCCTGTTCCCGAGAATCCATCGGCTGGTCCCTCGGGGTCAGGGAAATACAAGGTGACAGGCGAGGCGCAGATCGATAGGTTCAGGGCGAAGTATGGCATCCCCCCGAGCGTGGACGTAGTGGGCTTTAACCCCTTGTTGAACTCTCCTACCTTCGGGGCCGCGGATGCCATGCCTTTCTATACCAAGGCCATCATAGAGGGTGGCATTAGGTTTCCTTTACCCCCCCTGCTTCTTCAGTTCCTGTCTCGCTTCCGTCTCTTCCCCGGGCAATGCTGCCTCAACGTCTTTCGGATAATTATGGGGGTCCTAGAGCTCAATAGGCGCCTCGGGGTGAATATTGGGCTCAACGATCTCCTTTTCTGTTACTCCCTCCTAAGAGTCATGCCCCACCAACATTTCTACCTCAAAGCCAGGGACCCCTCTATGTACCTTGTAACCCATCTTCCTGACTCGGACAAGGGGTACAAGGACGACATCTTGATCTTCAAGGGATGTTGGGAGAGGGGTGTCGGTCCCGAGTACAATGACCTATTTTGCCCTCGGGAATGGAGAACGACAAGTACGTCGGTTCCTTTGGGTCTTTTTATTTGTTTCTTGGGACTTCTCATGTTTATGACAATCTTTTTTGTTGTGCAGGTATTCCTTCTCGGGAAACAGCTCCACCCCCTCGGTCGCTGGTCAATTTTGCCGACTTAATAACGGTTTGGAGTTTCACGGGCGCCGACGGATTTGGCCGAGCTGCCCATAATTTGCTGCACTATACCCCCGGGTATAAGAAGTTCTCACAGCTCCCTCAACCTTTCGAGCCTTCACAGTGGTCAGAGCTCTTTGATCAGGCGGCGAGGTTAGAGGTCGAGCAGAACTTGGAGGAAGACCCGGATCGGGCTTCAGAGGGAGAGGTAGAAGGAGTTGCTGAGGTCGGGGCCAGAGAGGACGTTGCTCCTTCGGACGCCGAGGTGGGGACTTCGGGAGGCGACCTGTGGCCGGATTTTCAAATTCTCCAAACTTTGGACGCCGAAGACGCTCTCGAGGAAGCGATGTCCAACACCCCACGCATCAATTTGGGGTTTCTTAGGCAGAGGCAATCCCTCGCAGCCGGGAGAGGCCGAGGGGCGACCGGCGGTACTCCGGCAGGAACCAGTTCCGCCAATTCTTCGAGGGCTCCCGGTCAGGGTCAGGTGCGAGACCGGGATCCTCAGGTGGAAGAAGAGAGGAGGGTAAAGCATCGGCATGACGGCCTCAGCCGAGGACCCAGGGCATCTCCCGCTCAACCTCAAAGCGGGAGGGATCGTGGGTTACCGCCTGCTCCCCCACAACAGCAACAACAACAGCAGCCCCGACAACAGCTACAGCTGCAGCAGCAACAACAGCAACAGCAACAGCAGACCCCCCTCCCGTTCCGCCTCGGGGGGAGGCCGCAGAGTGGAATCCTCGAGCCACTGATCACATGAACAGAGTGATCAGGGTCGATGATTCTATTCTGTCGGATCCTCATGTCGCTAATGCAGTGAGTGAGACACTGCATTTCGAGGCCGACATGGAGGCTCATAGGGGGCGATCAACCAACGTGTTGTTCCGCTCCATGATCCAGAATTCCCTGGTGGTGAGTTTATTCCTGTTTTGATCTCTTCACTCTCGTTTTCTATTTTTGTGTTTTTAACACTCTTTTCCTTCCTTTACAGGCTACCCAGCAGATTTCTATCATTGCTGGCCGGTACTACGCGTCCAGGATGGATCTTCAGAGGGCCAAGGATCAGAAGGCAGAAGCGGAAGCTGCCCTTGCTCGGGCAACGGAAGATGTTGCTGCCAGGGATTCCACCCTGGTGGGGCAGGCTGCCCAGATAGAGCAACTCCTCAAGGACGCTGAATCGGCCAAGTCGGGCGCTGAGAAGCTAAGTGCCGCACTTGCCGATGCTGAGAGGAGGATTACTGAGCAAACGCAGCGGCTCTCTGCGGCGGAGGAGAGGGCAGTGGGCTCCGAGGAAAGCTGCCTGGCCCTTACCCAGGAGCTAGATAGGATCAGAGCCGAGGAGCTGACCCGGAAGTCGGAGCAACAACTTCTGGAGGAGTTTGCCGATGACGTGCTCCCCGCTCTTGAAGAAAACAGCAAAGAGTTCTTCAAGAAAGGGTGGGACGAGGCGCTCCAGGCTGCTGGAGTCCCGTCAGACTCCCCTCTCTTCCAAGTGCACAAGTATGTGCCCTCGGCAGAGATGGAGCAGGCAGAAGCACAGGTTGCTGCCGAGGATGAAGCCCCTACACCGATGCAAACCTCGGCTGATGCTCCCGAGACGGTGATAGTGGACTTGTCCGAGGACGCTCCGTCCGACCTTGCCCCTGAACCTCAAGCTGCTCAAACTGTTCCAGCTGTTCCTGCTGACGAAGTTCTTCTCCTGCCCGCTCCAGAAGCTTCCCAACCTTTTATTGCTGATTCGCCCTCGGCCGAAGTTCTGGAGGTGCCTGGAGCCCGATGAAGCTGCTTTTCATTTCCCCTTTTTTGTACCCCTTTTGCTTTCCTTTTGTAGCTTTTGGGGACGCAAAGCCCCTATTTCTTTTGGAAATGAATAACTAGTCTTTTCATTTTTCTGTCTTCTTCTGTATACAGTAGTGTTCTGCTTTTCTTTACTTCTGTGTAGAATAAATCATAAGTGTCTTTGAACTGTCTTCGGGGCGTGCTGGCCCGTTCTGGAGGCGAGATCTTGTATCTACTCTGGGGACTTGGGGTGCTTGTGTTTTGTCCTCAGGACCATTTCTTTATGAATGCTTGTTTCCATTTTTTGCCTCGGGGACAGTAGTCCTTGCACTCTGTCCCCAGGGCCATACCGTTGCAGGAGGCTTGCTCCTGTATGTACTTCGGGGACGAGAGTCCTTGAACTCTGTCCCCAGGGCCATACCCTTGCAGGAGGCTTGCTCCTGTATGTACTTCGGGGACGAGAGTCCTTGAACTCTGTCCCCAGGGCCATACCCTTGCAGGAGGCTTGCTCCTGTATGTACTTCGGGGACGAGAGTCCTTGAACTCTGTCCCCAGGGCCATACCCTTGCAGGAGGCTTGCTCCTGTATGTACTTCGGGGACGAGAGTCCTTGAACTCTGTCCCCAGGGCCATACCCTTGCAGGAGGCTTGCTCCTGTATGTACTTCGGGGACGAGAGTCCTTGAACTCTGTCCCCAGGGCCATACCCTTGCAGGAGGCTTGCTCCTGTATGTACTTCGGGGACGAGAGTCCTTGAACTCTGTCCCCAGGGCCATACCCTTGCAGGAGGCTTGCTCCTGTATGTACTTCGGGGACGAGAGTCCTTGAACTCTGTCCCCAGGGCCATACCCTTGCAGGAGGCTTGCTCCTGTATGTACTTCGGGGACGAGAGTCCTTGAACTCTGTCCCCAGGGCCATACCCTTGCAGGAGGCTTGCTCCTGTATGTACTTCGGGGACGAGAGTCCTTGAACTCTGTCCCCAGGGCCATACCCTTTGTCTTTTGTTTGGCGAGTTCTTGAGAGAGAGTACTTTAAAAGTAATACTTCTTCAAATTCATAACATTCCATGGTCGTATTACAGGTCTTCCACTCATATCTTCTAGTCCATACGACCCGGCGCCCCCGATTGATATTACTTTGTAAGGCCCTTCCCAGTTAGGTCCCATCTTTCCCTCTGTTGGATCCCGGGTATTGGCCGTTACCCTTCTGAGGACCAGGTCGCCTATCCGGAATTCTCGAGTCTTGACCCTCCTGTTGTATAGCTGGGAGATCTTCTCTTGATACTTGGTTATCTTCAAGGCGGTTTCCTCCCTTCTTTCTTCCAGTAGGTCCAGATCCAATCCCAGTTGATGATCATTCCCCCCTTCATCGAAAGCTTGGGTCCTTATGGTCGGAAGCCCTACTTCGAGGGGTATGATTGCCTCCATCCCGTATGCCAGGGAGTAGGGGGTTTCGCCCGTCGATGACCGAGGGGTTGTCCTGTACACCCATAAAATGTTTAACAGCTCTGTCGCCCACTTTCCCTTGGCTTTCTCCAACCTCTTCTTGATCCCATTGATAATTGTCTTGTTGGTGGCCTCCGCCTGCCCATTGGCTTGAGGGTATGCAGGGGTGGAGTAGAAGTTACGGATCCCGAGATGCTCACAGAAAGACTTAAAGCGCCCGCCAGTGAACTGGGTCCCGTTATCCGATACCAGTGCGCGAGGAATCCCAAATCTGACGACTATGTTCTCCCAGACGAACTTTTTGGCGTCTATGTCTCGGATGTGACTCAACGGCTCCGCCTCCACCCACTTGGTGAAGTAATCTGTGGCCACGATGAGGAACTTTTATTTCCCGGAGCTTTAGGCAGAGGTCCAACCAAATCAAGCCCCCATTGGGCGAATGGCCAAGGGCTGGTGAGGGGGTGTAAGTCCCCCGCAGGTTGCCTGATCGCAGGGGAGAACCTCTGGCACTGGTCGCATTTTTGGACATATGCCCTCGCGTCCCTTTGCATTCGCGGCCACCAATACCCCTGAGACATAATGCGGTGTGCCATTGATCGTCCTCCAGAGTGCCCCCCACATATTCCTTCATGCACTTCGTACAGGAGGTCTTGCACTTGATCTTCTCGGACGCATAGCAAGTAAGGTCCTGAGAAAGACCTCCGGTAAAGCTTCTGATCCGAAGAGACCCAAAATCTTGGAGCTTTCATCCTTATCTTTCTAGCTTCCCTTGGACACTCCGGGAGATCTCCCGTTGTTAGGAATTTGACAAAGGGATCAATCCAACTGAGCTGCTGGGGCGCGTCCTGGATGACCATCGCCTCGAGAGTATGATCAATGCAGGATGTGGGAAGATACTCAATGGTGATCCTGCGCGACTGGGAGGAGTCCACTGCCGAGGCTAGACAAGCCAGGGCGTCGGCATGTGTGTTCTTGTCGCGGGACACCTGCTTGATTTCAAATCGGTCGAACCTTTGGATAACGGTCGTTGCCTGGTGATGGTACGCCTTCATCCTAGGGTCCCTCGTTTCGAATTCCCCATTGACTTGATTGACCACCAGCATGGAATCGCAATGCACGATCAAATTGGTAACTCCAGTCGCCTCAGCTAACCGAAGTCCTGAGATGAGTGCCTCATATTCCGCTTCATTGTTCGATGCTTTGAACCCCAACCGGATGGCCTGCTCTGCAATAATCCCTTCTGGAGAGGTCAGCAAGACACCGATTCCGGACCCCTTACTGTTCGATGAACCATCCACACATAAAAGCCATGGCGATCCTTCAACATTTGTTGGAGATGCTAAGTTGGGAGGAGGCGATCCTTCTAGAACAGGATTCTCCCCCGAAAACTCGGCTATGAAGTCCGCCAGTATTTGTCCCTTTATTGCAGTTCGGGGTTTGAAATGAATGTCGTGCTCCCCCAACTCTACAGCCCATTTGGAGATCCTTCCGGAGAGTTCAGCTTTCCTCAAAATTGCCTTCAAGGGCTGATCAGTTAGGACAGTGATTGGGTGCGCCTGGAAGTAATGGCGCAGTTTCCTTGCAGTGGTGACCAAGGACAGGGCCAGTTTTTCTAGGGGCAGATATCTTGTCTCTGCATCCAGGAGCGCCTTGCTGATGTAGTAAATCGGCTTCTGTCGGTGCTCATGCTCACGGATAAGTACTCCGCTTACTGCAAATTCTGAAACTGCCAGGTATAGGAACAGCATCTCCCCCTGGATGGGGACGGATAGGGTCGGAAGAGTCCTCAGGTATTCTTTGATCCCAGCCAGGGCGTCCTCGCACCCCTGGCTCCACATACTCTTCCCAGCACATTTGATTGCTCCAAAGAAGGGTTTGCATTTATCCGAGGAGCGTGAGACGAATCGGTTAAGTGCAGCCAGCATCCCTGTGAGTTTCTGGACTTCTCGGACAGTGCGAGGGCTTCGGATATCCAGGATTGCTTTAATCTGATCTGGGTTGGCTTCGATTCCCCGCTGACTAACCAGATACCCGAGGAATTTTCCCGACTCCACTCCGAAGACGCACTTTGCTGCATTTAGCTTCAACCCATACTCCCTGAGAGTGGAGAAGGTATCCGCCAAGTCTGTAAGATGATCACCACTCCGTTTGCTTTTTACCAGCATGTCGTCTATGTAGACCTCCATGGTGTTGCCGATCTGCCTCTTGAACATCCGATTCATCAATCTTTGGTATGTTGCCCCGGCGTTCTTCAATCCAAATGGCATCACTTTATAACAATAAACTCCCTTCGGAGTGATAAACGCCGTTTTTTCTTGGTCCGGGGCATAAAGAGGGATCTGATGATATCCTGCTCGAGCATCCAGGAAGTCCATTCGTTCATATCCGGCTGTGGCATCTACCAGCTGGTCCACCTTCGGCAGGGGGTAGTCGTCCTTGGGACATGCCTTGTTTAGATCTGTGAAATCCACGCAGACACGCCATTTCCCCCCTTTCTTTTTTGCACATACTGTATTGGACAGCCATTCTGGGAACTGTATCTCTCGAATGGCGCCAGCTCTCAGGAGTTTGTCTATTTCCTCATTGACCGCGTTGGTGTGATGCGGGGCCATACGTCGTGGCCTTGCTTTACTGGCTTGTGAGATGGGTCAACATGCAGCCTGTGAGTAATTATTTCGGGGTCTACTCCTGTCATTTCCATTTCGTTCCAGGCGAACACGTCTGTATTCCCTCTTAAGAACCTGATCATCTCCTCCTGTTCGGCTGCGGGCATCGAGGTCCCAACTAGGAAATACTTCTCTTCTTCTCCTTCTACCAAGGGCACCTTCCGGAGGTCTTCAACCGACCGTTCCGCTGGGTCTACCCGGGGGTCATCCATCCCCGGACGCCCGGACTGTAATTGCTATTTTTCTATGATCTCTTCCGGTGCTCGCCCCTTCTCCTGGCCGGACGCCCCGGCTCGGACGGCCAAATAAAAAACAGTTCTTCGCAGACGCTTGATCCCCCGGATCT
>CAUOFW020005472.1:0-27067 GCA_963454935.2 Ilex paraguariensis
AGGTGGTGAGGTGGTGGGCTTCCATTTCAGCCGCCAATCTTAATCCAGAGAGGAGGGCTTCGTATTCCACTTCATTATTGGAAGAAGTAAAGTGGAGCTTTCATTGCATACTTGAGGGAGTACCATTTGGGCTGATCAAGATTAGGCCTCCTCCTCCTCTTTTGCTAGTTGAGGAGCCATCTACATAGAGCTTCTAGAGTGGTAGAGAGGAGGGCTCGGAGATTACACTACGAGTCTGGACGCTAGACTGAGCCCCTAAGAATACATGGGCACCTGAGGTGGAGAGCTAGGTGCCTGGAAAGGAGATCTGGGCACCTAAGGAGGAGAGACTGGTCTCCAAGAGGGCCTGGGCGCCTAGGCACCTGTGCTGTCCTGGGTGCTTGGTTTGGATGCCTCATTATTCTCCTCTTTTACTGGTGTAAGCTCAACAACAAAATCCGCTAATGCTTGTGCTTTAATGGCCGCCCTTGGTTGGTATTGAATGTCGAACTCCCTAAGTTCCACTATCCACTTGAGGAGTCTCCCAAATACATTCGGTTTTTCCAAGACTCTCTTTAGAGGCTGATCTGTGATCACGACAACGGTGTGACTCTGAAAATAATGTCGTAAACGCCTAGTTGTTGTGATGAGGGTGAGTGCTAGCTTCTCTAGCCTTGAATACCTAATTTCTATTCCTCGATAGGCTCTGCTCATATAATAGATGGGCTTTTGTACTCCATCGTGGTTTCTGATGAGGACGGAGCTCACCATCGATGTGGAAGCAGAGAGGTACACATATAATGTCTCACTTGGTGTAGCATGTGAGAGGAGATGAGGTGTAGCTAGGTAGGCCTTAAGCTTTTGGAAGGCTTTCTCTTCCTTAGGCCCCCACTCAAATGCTTTTCAGAAAATTTTGAAAAAAGGCAAGCATTTGTCTACAGACTTGGAGATGAACCTATTTAGTGCTGCAATTCTCCCATTGAGGCGCTGGAGCTCCTTGGTCGAGGAAGGTGCTTTCATGTCGAGAATGACTTTGATTTTGTCGGAGTTTGCCTCAATTCCCCTTTGGTTGACCATAAAACCCAAGAACTTTCCCGATCCAACGCCAAAAGCGCACTTCTTGGGGTTCAACTTCATGCTGTACGATCTAAGAACATTGAAGGTTTCCTAGAGGTGGTCAATATGGTCTACCGTGGAGAGGCTCTTCACTAGCATGTCGTCCACATATACTTCAATTGTTTTTTTGCAATTGGAACATCTTGTTTACCAACTGTTGATAAGTCACTCCAGCATTCTTTAACCCGATGGGCATGACCCTATAGCAGTAGGTCCCATTTGGTGTAATGAATGATGTCTTTTCCTAGCCTGGGGGGTGCATGCTAATCTGGTTATTCTTGGAATATGCATCCAAGAAAGTGAGCAGCTCATGTCCCGTAGTGACGTTGATGAGGAGATCAATTCGTGGTAATGGGTAGCTGTCTTTTGGGCACGCCTTGTTGAGCTCAATAAAGTCAACACAGAGACGCCACTTCCCATTAGCTTTAGTCACCATCACCACATTTGAGAGCCACTCAAGATAGGCTACTTCTCTGACTGCTCCATTCTCTATCAACTTTCCCACCTCTTTTTCCATCGCTTGGGCCCTTTTAGTGGAGGCACCCCTTAGCTTTTGGCGAACAGGCTTGTGGTGAGGGTCAACATTGAGGTGGTGTGTGGCAACCTTAGGGTCAATACCCTCGAGGTCTGCATGTGACCATGGAAAGATGTCCATGTTGAGCCTTAGAAAGTCCATTAGCTGGTGGACCAAATCCTCAGAAAGGGAAGAACCGATGTATACCTTTCGGTCCGAATATTCCTCATCTAGGACCATTGATCTAAGCTCTTTTACTGGTTCTTCTCTTTCTAACTTGGCATTATCCTCAGATCTCTCCAACTCCGCTCAAAGTTGAGAATCAGAGGATAAGATGGTAGGTGGAGGGCACAGCTCTTAGGGTGTTGAGAGTTGGTCGCCCTAGGATAATGTTGTACACAGAAAGGTAATCTATCACCAGGAAGTTGACCATGATCGTGGAGCTACGGGGTACCATTCCGGCAGTGACAGGTAGGGTGATGGACCTTAGGGGATACACCTTCTCTCCTGAGAACCTAATGAGGGGAGACCCGATGGGCTGCAATCTTTCTCTGCCCAAATTGAGTTTGTCATATGCCTCTGCGAACAAGATATCCGTAGAACTTCCGTTGTCCACGAGAATCCTTCGTACTTGGAAGTTGGCAACGATCATGGTGAGCACCAGAGGGTCATCATGGGGGTGCTGGATACCTTCTAAATCTTTATCTGAGAAGGATATGACCTTGCTATTGCCATACCTGGGAGCCTTGGATGGGCACAATTCCTCGGGGTGCTTAGCTTTTTTGACATGAGCCTTCATAGCGGAGAGGGATTCTCCTACCCTTGCAAGCCCTCCGGAGATGGTGTGAATTTCTCCGATAAGCTGTTGGTCTTCCTGATTATGGGGGCGGTGCTGGCGTCTATCCCTTACCGGCAACATACTAGCGTAAGTGACCCCGTTGGATGAGCTCCTCAATCTGTCTTTTGAGGTCGTTGCAATCATCGGTGTCATGGCCATGGTCGCGATGAAAGTGACAATGCTTGTTTGGGTTCCTTTGATTTGGGGGAGACTTCATTCTCCCAGGCCATTTTATTGTGGGGTTATCCTGGGTCTGTAATAGGATGTGCCCGACGGCGGCATTGAGGGGAGTGAAGGCTTGTAGATCTCTTTGGGGAGCAGGACCGAGTCGATCTTTGGCTGGCACTCTCTCCATCCTGCTACGCTTGTTATTATTCTCCTTCTTTTCGTCTCTATCTTTTTCTTTTCTTTTCTCTCCAACTCTAGAGGACTCCCCTCGTCTGGCCCTTGTAATGTCCTCAACATTCATGTATTTCTAGGCCTTTGCCAACAACTCTGGCATGCTCTTCGGTGGGATCTTCATTACCGAGAAGAGGAAGCTTGATGATCGAAGGCCTCCAAGGAAAGTGGTCATGCTGACCTTATCATCGGGCTCCTCGACTTGAAGGACCTCCTCGTTAAAACGAGTGAGGTAGCTCCTCAGGTTTTCATCTCGTTCCTGTTTTATGCTGAGCAAGTGGGTGGTTGGCTTCTGGTGGCGGTGTCCTCCAATGAAGTGTGACACGAAAGACCTCCTCAGCTTAGCAAATGTGCCAATGGAGGCTGAGGAGAGTTTGGCGAACCATTGCCGAGCGAATCCCTTTAAGGTGGTCGGGGACGTTGTGCAATTGCATCAAGGTTTTAAAAGTTTCAAGGTGGTCCAGTGGATCCTTTGTACAATCAAAGGTCTCGACGGAAGGTATCTTAAACTTTTGAGGGAGTGGGTAGTTCGCCACATCAGGTTTGAAAGGTGTGTTGGTTCGACTTACATGGTAGTCTACTGTCTCGGGGCCCTGCGCCTTCATAGCATTGAAGACGTCACCTACCTGATTTTGCACTTCCTTAATTTTTTTGTCCCACTTATTGGGAGGAGGTCCTCTGGAATTACCACAAAAATGGCTCCCATGCTCCACGCTTTGGTTTTCACCTTCGTCCTCTTGGAGATGAAGGTCTCCACCATGGGGAGCATGAGTAGGGGTTAGAGGAGGAGGTCCCTCATGGTGGGCCTCCCCATGTGGGGCGCCCAAGGGGGCTCCCAAAGGTGGGGCACCCATGGGGCCGCTTGGATGGGAAGCGCCTAGGTGAGGATCTCCTTGATGACCAGGGAGTGAAGCTCCCCTGGCTTGAGGTCCAGGTTGTGCCCCTCCTTGTTGCCCGAGCATTAACTGCAGAATCTATTGATTCTGGGTCATGAGTTGCTGCATGGTCTCCAACATCTGCTGCGCATTTGGGGCAGGATTGGCAGGTGGAGCAGCAATCTTCTCCTTTCGTGGTGGATTGTCTTCAAGGGGATTCATCAATCTGACAGTGACGGCCACAGATTCAACAAAGAAAGTGTTTAGGTGAGAATTTTTTCATTTTTCACAAAAACCTACCAGTTGGTGCCAAACTGATGATGCACAAAATCGATTTGCACACCATCTGTCAATTAAACAACATAAAATGCAGTAAGTAGAGGGAGAGAGAAGACAAGATTTATAGTGGTTTGGCCAATGAGACCTACATCCACTTTCAATAGCTAGGTTCGTCAGAAATTTTATTGACTCCAGTACGTTGGGAGAGCAAGAATTACAAGAGGGAGATGAGATGAGCTTGATTTTTATGAGATGCACCCCAAGTGTTGGCGAGCTTACAATTTATAGAAGCTTGCGTAGTAATTGAGTAGCTTGATGGTTATAACCGACTGAAGGCAACTTAATAGCTGATGACCTCTCTTCTTCTTGGCGACCTCTCTTCTTCCTCAACGGGTAAGGGTATAGGTCCTAGATGCTCTCGTAGCTCCCTGATGGACTTGACCGTCTTGGACCTCATAGCGGGCTTGTTTGGTCTTCTATAAGCTTGAGTTTTTTCCCATGGATTGGCCATTTGGGCTTGACCCATCATACTTTATTACTATGATGACTGGAAAAATTGTTAAAAGTAGGACTTACTTCTCCAAAAGAAAATATGATTGGACTATATGATTTTTTTTAGTGCAAAAAATAAGCCTTACTGAAAGTTCTTCATAATTTTTTTTCATTTTGCACCTCAAAAGATCATCAAATTCTCAATTCATGCTTTGAATGATTGAAGTGTTTGCATTGCACTTGCAATCACAAAAAAGAAAAGAAAAGGATAGCAATGTAATATGTTTGAATAAAATAAATCCAAAATTCTCAAGTAAAATATTTTAAAAATATTTAGCAACAGATGCATAATTATGTATAGAAATAGTAAACACTGAAAAACACAGTAAAAAGTTACCGAACAAAGAAACCCAACATTTGATTTTTATTTACATTACTATATTTTTTTATGATTGAGTATGGAATTAAAAAATTTTAATCTTTTAGATGTAAATTGACAATTTAAAGATTTTTTAGCGTAGAAAATATCATGCACGCTTATTTTTATTCACTGGTGTTATTTTAACAATAGTAAATTATGTCCGAGTGGGTACAATGACAAGATTTAGAAGTTCATACTTTGGTTTTTTAAGTTAGAACCACGCAAGAAATGTTATGATTAACTAATGCCCGGTGCGGAGCCAGGAATATCTATAGGGGCAAAATATAATTGATACAAAAAAAATATTTAGTCGAAATTGATATAAAAAAAATCAGTTCAAGAAATGACAAAAACATAAGAATCAAGACAAAATTATTGTGAAATAGTAAATTCAATTTTTATATAGCTGAAACAAAATCCTAACAAAAAGACAAAAAATAATTGTTTTACTACATTTTAACCTTTGACCAAAAAAAAAGTTCATTTTAACTTAAATATATATTTCAACAAAATATAAATTTTTTTAAAATCTCTAAAATTTTGTATATGAATTAAATTTAAATTAAGTTTTCACTAATTTTCTATCAATATGCACAATCACAAGTCCATAATAAAATTATTCTTTATTTAATTACAAACTTTAGTTGAGATCATTATTAATGTTATAGGGAAATTTCCTATTCGAAATAGCTTAAAATATTTTTGGGTTACAAATTTTTGTCTTTTGTATACAATCTTATTTTATTAGCTTATAAACTACTATTACTAAAAAATGGTAAATAAAAACTAAAAATTGTTCTTAAAAAGTAACGAATATTGTGTTAGATAAAGAGAAATATTGTATTTTCGTCAATATACAAATAAATCAGGATAGTTATGTGACACCCCTAAAACTGAGGGTCCTTTATTAACCCATTGATCATCTATCAACCCACGAAAATACCTGTGAATGTCACATAACTCGACAATACGACACAACATCCCTTTTACCGGGATCACAGCAACACAAAATTTGGATAGAGTCCCACTTGTACTGGGCACTCTCAAATGCATAAACTGTGTATACTTCATCATATGACTCATCCAATGTCCAATATACATCAATTTATCCTCATTTAATGTCTATTTATATCATTTAAATGAAAGAACCCAAGACCCATAGGCTTAGCAAAACATTTCAAAATTTGAGATTTTGACAAAACCTACCAGTAGAAGATGTGCAAGAACTACCAGTAGAAAAAGGCTACTGAAAAAGTTCTACTGGTAGGTTTATCAAAGTTTTACCGGTAGGTTTAGTCCACTAGAAAATTTCTACCGCAAAATTTGAAATTCTACTGGTAGGTTTAAACTACTAGACAAGTTCTACCGGTAGAAGAGCTCTTCGTTTTACTGGTAGGTCTTACCAGTTTTTCGCCCGTTTCCATCCTTTTTCAATTCCAATTCATTTCAACCTTGTACAACACCAACCCAACCCATATAGCATGACATTTTAAACAAAATACAGTTCATACGAGTTCGATACAATGTTTTACATATAATTAATGTCCTCAAAATTAGATAACATTTTAGTTTTACAAAAATATGATTTAAAGCCACATTTCGGCTCTTCTTCATCAATAAGGGCCCGAGTGAGAGCCATCCACCGGCGTATATCCCACACCTGAAATGTTGTCCCCATAAAGGGTGAGCCACGCTCAATAGGGTATCTCTTAAATAGGCTACTTCCCAACCTAGATGCATATGAAATGTTCAAATACAAATTGTAACGCCCCAAAAACCCCCTTGGGTGATATTACATTCTAAAAACCATTCACCCCATGAGAGCATTACGTAAATTCATCACGACGAAAGTTCATTCATCAACCATTCATATTTTAACAAAATTTGGGCAGAGTCTCCTTTGTACGGGGAGCTTTACCCAAAACACAACCTGTACAATTATATTACAATTGACCACACCGGGTCCACATATGCATAACTATTGACCACACCGGGTCTATTTATCCATCATAAAATAAACTTTCATTCATCATATGCCATATCCACAATGCCATCCCAAAATAATAGGCCAAGTATGACAAATATATTCCCAAAAGAATTAAATTACACTTGCAGTGAAATAACAAAATACTAGACTTTACATGATTTCAAAATAAACTCTCTAGTCTAGTACAAAAGAAATATAACTCTAGGCATCCAGTTCAGGACCCCCGTTCCCCTCTAGGGGAGCTTCCCCATGCACTGGTTCATCTACTTGTAACTCCTCCTCATAGACGAATCTGAAAAGATATTATTTGTAGGGGATGAGCACTTAGCTCTGTAGCAACATTCCTTCCATACTCATACAAGGTTTAGAAAACAAGTAAAACAGTTCGGTCTTATTTTCCAAAATATCATATAACATTTGAAGTAAAACCGTGACATTTGAAACAGATCTCAAGTTTAAATAACAATAGTAATAGAAAGGAGCAATTTCAACTAAGTGCTAATAAACATCAATTACCAAAATATAAATCATTTCCCACACATGATATCATATTGTCCTCTCTAATGGGAGCATCCTTACAAGGAACCTCTCACCCTCAAGATTTGGTTTCTCAAGCATCCTTACAAGGAACCTCTTGAGAAAATCACATACTGTCCTCTTTTGGTGTGAGCATCCTTACAAGGAACCTCTCACCCTCAAGATTTGGTTTCTCAAGCATCCTTACAAGGAACCTCTTGAGATGGAATGAGCATCCTTACAAGGAACCTCTCATCCATGTTCATTCCAACAACCATACAAGATCACATCATCCCAACAATCATCACACATAACCAAGGATTCCATAAATCTCTAATTTACAAGCAAATTTCCAAAGATCCACAAATCCATTATGAGGCAATTTCAATAAACAATTAGGAAAATACAAGAGATCACCACCACATCATTTTCATTACTCACACAAAGCACTAAAGTTCTCAAAACCAAGCTTGAGCAAATGTAGAAAGAGAATTCCATATTTCCCCAAAAACTAGGGTTTTAAAGCTATAAAAGAAGTTTCATGGGTAATCAATCCTAACTTTGTTTAAGACATGCCATAATTGCAAGAAAACCAAGAAACAAGGAATTCCTAGCAAATACATACAAGTATGAGTCAAAACATATATATATATTAGCCTTAGCCTCAATGGACAAGCATGGAAGAAAAACCCCTACCTTGAATCAAAGTTTCAAACCACAAACCCAAGCTCTAATGACCTCCTTTCTCCCTTTCCTCCTTTCCTCTATCTTCCCCAAGGGTGCTAAGGGGTTTGGGGGTGAGAGATGTGAGAAAAAATGGAAGGAAATGTGCTGGTTTCTGTGTTTTAAACACAGCAGTCCGCGACATCACTGTTCATGGGCTGAATTTTGAGGTTTTTTCCAAAATTACAGTTTTGCCACTAGAAATCTCCAATTTGATCCATACGACTACCCTAAGGTTTTTCGACGTTCCGGATTCATTTTTAATGTTATTTTAACCTAAAAACATTGCTTTTTATGATTTATTTCAAAACTAAAATAAATTCACACTTGGAACATTAAAATTTCTATTTTATTCCTTCGAACTACTATAGGTGATATCCTTACGATTTTAATATATATATATGGTTTATTCTTAAGTCATTACATATAGAAGAATCACTAAACAAGTACATTAATATATTAATGTAAACATATGGGGTTTTACACCTTTAAGGTCTAATAAGAAAGCACAACCCTTTACTATCCAAGGAGCACCATAGTGCAGATTTTTGGTCAACTTCATAGAATAAACTGATTTGACTCAGGTATTTCTAGGAGGTGTAACCTATATGGTTGGAAAGATATACGAGTTAGGGTTCTAACAAAAATAACGGTGCATAATTCGGACTTTCCAATAAAGAGTTATGATGAAATTAGCGAAAGGTAGTCTGCTGGACAGATTTTTGGACAGAGTAGACACTACTTCGTAATATGGACATAACTCCTTCCTCCTAGTTCCGATTGAGATGATTCAAGGTGATATAGAATCCTAAGAGAGAGATCTACAAATTTCATGTTTTAAGTTTTGAGAGATATGGACTGCATCAAGGTCGAAATCGAGCTTGATGTTACAGCCAGTGCACTGTTCATCCCTTTTTCATTCTACCAAATTCAAACACACATCACTACACATATCCCCATTTTTACAACAATTATTTACTATATATCTATATACATATATAAAAGAAAATGCGGGGTGTTACACAAATTCAACGAGCAAAAATCAATCCACTCAAGATTATACAATTCAATGATGAATCTTTTATGCCATGTCATGTTATGAGATGATACTCACACATGCAACTCAACCCGAGCCTTTACCAGCTCCCATCACCCATGCAATGCCATGAATATAAAACCAGGCATTCTAAGCCCTTGCCATTAATGTTGCACATCCCATGACTTTTTTTAAAAAATAAACCATGTGTCTTTGTTGGGTAGTAGGATTTTGGTGTCTCACCGCTGGTTCCGCACACTGATACACTTTTTTGGACTTTCATTGGCAGAAGTGTATAAACTAGTAACCGGGTCTTGCATCCGAGGGAGTATCTAGCCCTTCTTGCTATACCCGACACAAGTTTTTCATGCAACTGTGTGATTCTGTCAAACCTTGGTTCGACTGTACCAAGCCCACTTATTAACCACCAAGGATGGTGTTTGATCCAACAACATGCACACACCAACACTCACGTTAATGTCCACGAATGCGATGTTTCCCATGCATACGCAAAATGTATATGTACAATTGCAATTTTCAACATGTTCAATATGTCATAAACACAATATGAACAATTTTAAATCTCCAATCAACATACTGCATGGTCAATTACATCAATAACATATAACAACCATCAATAGCTTCAATGTCAATATATCACATGCATATACTAACATTTTCCAACATAAATTTTCAAGCATGTTACAACATAATCAATGTAATTAACACATTTAATCCACATAGGCATTTAATTAAATACCTTCAAGACACCAAATCATGTAATCACATAAAATGCTCAATTTTATCACATAACTCAAGAAATCACTTCAAATAATTTCTACATACCCAATTTAAGGTAGAATTGAATTTACCCATTTCTATATCCATTTTCCACATTTCAACAACAAAAGGCAAGTGCTAAACATGAAATTACATCTCTAACACCATACTCATTTCATATTTCAAACCTAAGTTGAAAATAAACCTAGTTAGAATGAAAAATCCTACCTCTTGAAGCGTAAAAAAAGTCGTAGAACCTTTAAGAACACCAACCAAGATCAAATCCTTTGATTTTTTCAAAATCTCGTCTCAAAAATTTTGATTAAATCCGTTCCTTTTGGTATGTAGGTGTAGCCCTTGTCGCGTAGATCAACTTTAATACTTGGCCCGAAGGATTTCGACCAACAGAACTCCGTAGATCATAGAGAGAAGTTGGAGTTTTTCTATTTTTCTCTCTTCCTCTCTCCAACAAAACCTAGCAAAATGTGTGGGTAGAAAATCTAATTTTCTGCCCTATTTATATCCTTTAAGTGCTTGGTCCACATCGCGCCACATATTCCTAATTCTGGGGTTGATTTTGTCCCGAAACGATTACGTTTCGTCTCGATTGAAGTTTAAAATATTTTTATATGAACTTCCTTAAATTGTTTTCTAATTTTTTAAATTTAATTTCATGTCTCGTTTTTAGGTCACGCAACACTCGATTATCTCGTAAAATGCAAAAAATCCATCTGTCTTAGAATTTGATGAAAATTGACTAGGTAACTAAACTTCACAAGAATCTAATGGTGAGGTCCATTTTGTCATCCGAACTCTAAAAAAATTCAGATTTTCAACCTATACCATTGTGGCAAATTACCGTTTTACCATTTTTCATAAAAATTCAAATTTACCCGGGTTTTACAAGTTACATTTGATTGACTTAATTCAAAACTAACATATTTATTTTAGATAGTTAGTGGATGAAAAAGAAAAGATTATAGTCATTATTGAAATTTCCCAAAAATTTAAGAGGGCAAATATAATGTATAAAATAATTTTATGGGTCTTCATCTAAAGTGGTCCAAAAGTTGTGGGGGGGGGGGGGGAGGGCCCACCTTGGTCCCCATGTGGCTCCACCCATACCACTATGGATAATTTACTGATGATTACACGAATTGAGTATATTTACCATTAGTCTTGAGTTTCTTCTGAGCATTTTATCTTTAAACTTGTAAGAAAAGTATAAGCAACCACATAACTATCCATCTATCACAACCCCACCATATGAAAATCTTCAGAACTTTGATCAATCACAATTTTTTACTATTTTTGTTTTTGGATCATCATTCCTTTTTGTGTCTATTCCTTCGAAACCTAGTTGTAGTCATTTAGGAAAAATGATAAATGGAACTGCTCAAGACTAGTTCATGCCTTAATCTACTGGTAAAGGGGCTGCCAAAGAGTGATTGAACTTAACAATTTGAAAAAATACCAAAGGCCAAAGGCATATTTCGAACCAAGAATGTATCTATTATCTACATGGGCCTACACTAATCATATCTTAACTGTGGTCACACCAATTGGGTCCAACTCACAATCACTTTGGGCAACACACTATAATTGCAAAATAATTGATGGATCTTTCAATTTTTGTTGCATGGTAAAGATCTATCCACTCCAGGTCAATACATTTTAAATTTGAATAAATATTTTAAATTTTTAAAAATTGAAGATATACTAGATTTGTTGACATGGATAGACCCTTACCATACAAATAGAATTATAGGAGCCTCCAATTATTTTTCAAATCTTGTTTAATAAATAAACGAGTCAACTTTGAATAAGATATCTAAACTTCCACGTGATTTTAAGTCAATCCAAAAAACTTTGCATGCAAGATCAAGTTGAAACCATACCTACAAATCCTCCGTTAATACTATGTAGACTCCTTAATTTACTTGATAAGTAAACAAACTTGAATGAATTTTTATCTAAATTAATTTTGAACTATATATAAATAGCTCAGCTCATTTTCAACCTTATTTGTAATAGCACGACGGTTGAAAAATGTGTCATTGTGCATTTGTCCAATTGCCGCCAAAATAAAGGTGACAACATGGCCAAATTTGTTCCCAGGAGAGTAAGGCTTAAAATCGAGCCAAATTTTATGAGTTTGAGTGAGTCTATCGACCTTGTTTTTTTAAACGAGTTTACAAAATTATTCAAATTCAACTCGTTTAGAAAATAATTTGACCTCGAGCCGAACTCATAGTGAGTCGAGCCCGAGTAGTTTGACTATTTTATATATAAATGAGCCAAGTCATTTTAGGCTAATTTTTTTAAATGGGCCTAAAATATTGTTCAAGCTTGGCTTTTTTAGAACATGAGTCGAGCTTGAATCGAATCTTATACAAGTCGAATTTGAGCTGAGCCTGAGTATCTAATACCTTTTTTAATCAACTTTGATTGTAAGGGTCCTATAGGGACCCATGTGTTCAATACAAAATCTAGAAAGTTGAAAGGATAATAAAAAGAGGGCTAAAAAATAAAATTGACTTATTAGGTTGCACGTTTTTGTTTCCGTGTTTTAAATATAGAAACAATTTTTATTTTTGTGGTAATAATTAAAAACAGAAAGCATGTTTGATAGTCATTTATATGTAATAAATTATGAAAACAAACATAAAAAATATATTGGATAACCACTTCAAGTTATTAACCCCAATTATTACATAGAAATTCATGCCATTATTTATCATTAAACTCCAACAACTAATACAAATGCAAAAAAAGTAATGCACAATACAACTCAAATTGAAATTCATCATCTTTATCATCACCGATCGCCTTCTTAGTTGTCTTTCCTTGTCCAGAGGTAAATTGAGTAGGTAATGAACTTAGAGTGCTTCTTCACAAGATCCTTAATTAATTCTCCCTCCTCCAAGTGCCCCCAATTGCATGACACCAAAAACATAGATGCAATTTGTGTTTTACATACCCAAAGCAAGGATATGTGGGCCCTAAGACTATTTTAACCCAATCTCTCATATAATCTGATTAGTAGTTAAAATTAGCATATCATTATGCCTTTTAAGACTAATTATACTTTGATGGAGTTTAAATGATGACATTTCAGGTCCAAAAGTAAAGAAGGGCTCAAGGGTAACAAATATCAAACTTGAATGTAACACCAGCATATTGGGGGACACAATTTGAAAAGTTTGGAACAAAGCAACAAAAGTCGGGGAAAACAACCGAAAGTGAAAAAGGACCAGGTAAACAGAATATTGCCAAGAAAGTGAAAAATGAAAAAAATGAAAGAAAGAAATATCATTTCTAGGCAAAATGTCAAAAAGCTAGAAAAAGGTGTGCTACATTACATAAAAAAGGGATAGCTTTTGAATATCATTGACGTCGTTTCGTTAGCCACTGGCCTTTGGCCGTATTAAAACCCTATAAAAAGCCCTAGTTGATCTAAAGTTTGATGCATGTGTGTGTTGTCAACCAAAAGTTGGGGTATGTTAAATAGTATTCCTTTAATTACATCGATATACTTCCATGAGATTATGCCAAAAACATGATTAGTCTACTTGCTAAAAGCTTCACTCCCATACTAATTGTGCATGTGATTTTTCGATTGGTCATCCTCTAATCACATGCCCTTTGAGAGACAAGTCACTATAATCGGAGGGAATTTTTGTTGAGGGCATTTCTAAGAGAGGTTTGTGAAATCAAAGCTATCCATGGAAAGTGGAAAAGTGGAATATTTATTATATAACAATTCTTGTTGCTAGAATGATCATTCGTACTGCACAGGGAATCCCAAATGCCAGTGTGAAAAATGCTAATTTTTGTATAGAATAAATACCTATGAAAGAGAAGGGTGTGGGATATGAGTCGAAATTGAGGGATGGGTATCTCAATGACCATGATGATAACTTAATGTAACTAGCAATTCCACCTACACATTTGTTTGACTGAAGTTTGTGGGTAGCTTCACTGAAAACTCTCACGAGACAACACTTTCCCACTAGGATAAACCTAGTGGTTCAACGGCTTGTTGCATACGCTAAATGCAACCGGATGACCAGTGAAAAAGGCCTTAGAAATAGATTTAAATTCAATTGTTGTTATATTACTAAAGACTAGCAATATTTAGGTTGGGGGGGGGGTGCGATTAGTAGTTAAAATTAGCATATCACTATGTCTTTTTAAGACTAATTATACTTTGATGAAGTTTAAATGATGACATTTCAGGTCCTAAAGTGAACAAGGACTCAAGGGCAATAGATATCAAACTTGAATGTAACACCAGCATATTGGGGGACAAAATTAGAAAAGTTGGGAACAAAGAAAGAACTTTTGAATGCCAACTCATGTTCAAACGTTCCCTTGAATTATTTGAAGATCATAATGCTAAGACATGGTGTGTTGCAATTAAGAAGGAAAATATTGAGGTACTTGAGTACCACGTTCGAACGTCCAAACACGTTCGAACGTTCTCCTCGACTATTGAGGACCAGGCTAATGAGTGCAAGGACAGTAGTTCAAGACGTATGGAAGTAGATCTCCAGAAGAACACATGCCACTTGAGTGGGGAATTCAGAATGCATTTCCATGTTCAAACGCCCATCAAGCAAAGACAGTAACAACGTTTGAATGCCATACAACGTTCGAACGTTGTCCCAAGATAGGCTGCAGAGTGGATGGCTTTCAGTAGGACTTTCAAGGTCCGACACTATTCTTTCACACCCTTTTGTCCCCTCCTCCTTGCCTATAAATACTCTCCTTGTGGGAGCTTCAAGAAGGGAGTTGGATTGGCACTAGACCAACATTTTCTTAGCTTGTTATAGAATTAGTCATAGACTTAGGCTTTCAATTACTTGCAAAAAGGAAGGTAGATCACCTTTTGGTTGCTGTGGAAACTCTCCAAAGATCACTAGCTTTCTTCTACTTTCATTAATTGTCTGTCACTTCCATTGCTTGAGCTTTCTTCTTCCATTAGAGTAGTGAAACTCTTCCACTTTTCTAGAGTTTTATCAAAGCCGTGAAGGATGGAACGTGATTTACTCATTCTTTGTCGAAAATCGGCTTCTCACGTATTGTGCTTTACCTTGTAATTTCTCTACTTGGAGGGATAAACATCACTCTCTTTTCTAGCTTTACCAAAGTCATGAAAAGTGAGTAGTTTCTCATTCACTTTTTAGTAAGATGTGATGGACATGTGTAAATTATCCGAAAGTTATTTTTGTGCATTTCATTTATGCTTAAATGCATTATATTTGATTTGCTTATTGAATGATTGAC
Source organism: Ilex paraguariensis (assembly GCA_963454935.2). Taxonomy (NCBI): domain Eukaryota; kingdom Viridiplantae; phylum Streptophyta; class Magnoliopsida; order Aquifoliales; family Aquifoliaceae; genus Ilex; species Ilex paraguariensis. The sequence continues at coordinate 15,245 of CAUOFW020005472.1, forward strand.
TGTATCTAGAAAAACTATGATACTTTGTATAACCGTGAGTACTTCCTATAACATAGATGACTCTTGTATAGAAAGACTTATTGGTTCAGGGCAAGTACCCTGACTAGATCTTCATGACTACCCTTCAATCTTCACCATTATTGAACTTCATTTAAAGGATAGAATATTAATGCCATGGTTGGATGCCTTGTAGAAACACTTACTTGTTTGTATACGGGTTGAGTTTCGACACAGACAATTCTTGTAAATTTCTAGAAAGACATCGGAACCATGCGCTTAATTATCACAATTCACCTTTATCTTCTGATTAACTTGTTGTTGACATGTGAGTTAATTGAGTTACCAAGCACAAGTATAATAAACCGGATTATTAACTACATGTTAAGATCCTCGAGTTAAAAGGTGACTGTTTACATTTGAATTTATCTTATATTTTGTCTAGAAAAATTTCTTGGAAAGAATAATATATTTGGCCTAGGAAAATCTCTAAACATCATCACTATAAATCTCAAAGATTATAGTCACATGATCTTTGTCACTACTTACTTCAAAACACCAACAATAGTTCCCTGTGGATTCGACTTTGGACTTAATCGGATTATTACCACAACTTGACCGCCTGCACTTGGGTGTACACATATTGGATCAAGTCATAATCCCCTCAAATTCGGTGAAATAAACACACCTTAAGAGTAATGCATCAACACTTATAATTTAATTTAATTTGTTAACTTAATGTGTCACTTGATATAATTCTAATAAAAAAACCCGCAAGAGTTGCAATTATAATAAATGTTATTAGACTGGATTAATTATCAAATTCTTAGTTTATCAACTTAGGTCAATTTTTCAGGTATAAATAAGACTTTTATTTTTCAATCAATAAAAATGTAATACGTGTGATTTTTCACTTTTGATGGTTAATAACTATAAATTAATTAAATTAAAATTTATAATTTAGATCAATTTCGGTACGATAACAATGACAGTACTATAGCCATATTCCAAATTTGATGCTACTTCATCTCATTGAATTTTGACTATTATTTTAGGTGTTAGCTTATGTCAAGAGGCCCAAAAAGTCGGCAATTTTAAATATTTTATTTGAGAACAAGACAAGGGGCATCATTTGATTGGATATACACACTAGGCGGGTCAATCACGTGGTATTTAATTCTCATGCAAAATTTTCTTGAAGGTTAGAAGCCTCTCACACTAGCTACATAAAAATCACTTAACTTGAAATTTTTTTTTGTGACCAATATATTTTTATTAATATAGTTAATGACATACTTATCATATAATAAATTAAAAAAACTGAAAAGTCAATTCATATTTATAATTTATTTAACACCACTATTATCATTACCTAACTCAAAATACATAAATTGTCCTTCCTTTATCTATGCATCTATGTACATGTTTACATACATATTATAATCTTAGGTATAATAAATTAATAAAACATATAACAATAAATCAAATAAAATCTTGTAAATATCAAAATTTTTGAAGACTTTTGAATTCGTATATTACCTTTAAAATATATCTTAAGACAACTCTGTCATTCTTATTGAAATTTTAAATATTTCTGTTTTGTTTTGGTATTACTTGATTTATCTTAGATAACCCTTTTAATTATATAACATGTTATGACTAACAAATTTAAGACTTGAAAAATATGATGTCATTTATCTTAATTACACTTGTGCTTTATGTTCTTTATAGATTTCATGAAAATTTATAAAATCACTTATTATAAGGACATAAATATATTGTGATCATTGAATTAGTAATATGACCCAACGTCGAATAAAATCTACTAACAATCTAATGACAACAATGTTATTATGTTCTCGAATTACGTATAATAGTATTATTAATTTTCATTATGTAAATCTATTCAGGTGCGTGCAAGTTGCACGTGATGCATTGCTAATATTATTAAAGGACAATAAATCGTATTCTTTGGCATTTGAAGCACCCAATAAATTTTGGTTTGGTGACTCAACCCTCTAGCTTTGTTCAACGCCATGGATTTTTTTCCAATTGGCTTGGGTGCTTAGATGATAAACGAAGTACAAGTGGCTATATGATTCTCCTTGGAGTTCTCCCAGGGAATCTATCCTAAGTCTATATATGTTTCTATTAAGTTTAGCTCTGAATCTTGCGGCCGTTGCTCTTGCCATAGCGGGTCCACAAAGCTATTAAAAGTGGTTGTACTTTGTTTATGTTTAAGTTGCACTCATATTCTCCTTCCTGGGAGAATCATATACATATCATATGCCTTAATCCATTTGTACAAGTGTTGGACAATTGGCTCATTATCCTCTAGAACTTGGTGTAACTTTCCATACTTTGAATATAAGCCACCTATCCCAACAAATTACCTTTAACTCTCACAAGCATTTCCCCTTAAGTGGTATATATGAACCCATTTAATCCAAAGGCTTTGATTGTCAGTGAAAATGATCTATATGTGTTTGAACATAAACGATGTGTTCCATTTCCTCAACCACTTGATGCCTAACCTCCCCTCATCTTTAGGTTTACATACTTTATCCCAATAAAATTTTAGTGCTTTTTAATTTTATGCCCTTCCACAAAAATGATCCTAGCAATTGATCAATCTTGTCTATAACCTGTTTTGGGATATGAAGTGAGTGGCCCAAAAAACATTAATATTGTTGATAATAGACACTACCAATTGTAACCTTATGTTTGGTGTGGTGGAAAGTGGGGTTGATAGCTGTCACTCCTGCCCGCCAAAAAATTTCCTCCCAATTTTGGGCAGAAAGTGAGTGGACAGAAGTAGCAACTATAAGTCAACCATAATGTTAGATCACATTTTGTAATTGACTAATTTCATGGAGTACATCGTAAATATTAACCTTTTCTGTGGGCATGATGCTATCAAGTTGAAGATTTGAAAACGTCATTGAAGAGAGGAGATCAAACACCATTTTTGTGTTTTCAAAACATAGATTGAACCATTATCAGACCCCTCTTTAGCAACATTCTTTAGTGCTAAAGAGAATAAGTTTTTTACCTGATATTATGTTTTAAAAATTGATAGGGACCAATTTATGGTCGTCAGCTTTGGCTAAAACGGTCTCTTTATGACTTAGGAAATTAGATAGGAAAAGGCCTCAGAGGAGTGCACAGAGCTTGCTTGATCGGTGTTGCTCCTGAAAGGTTTGAAATGTGATTTTCATTCCAGTGCCAAACTACCCTATGACAGCCCTCCCACCGATCAAGTGGTCATTCGTGAATCTGAGCTTTGTTATTTATTAAGACTACCCTTATTCTAGACTTATAAATAGGGAGAACCTTTCACAAAACTAAGTTAAGCCTCTTGCGAGATTTCTAAGAGAGAAAACACATCTTCTACCTTGAAAGCTTCCACCATTAACCTAGATCCCTAAACCTAAATGCTACCAATATAGATTCTATCAAAACTTACAACTTGGTGTTGAAGATCTTGATGATTTAGAACCAAACCCATTGGTGTGTGCATATCAGGTATCGTGCGGCGGGGAGGGCCTTTAGTAGGGAGATAACAAGGAAATGAGCATCTAGCTATGATATTGGTTGAGGTATAAGAATCGAGTACTTGTATGTTGACTTAGTGAATATCGAATTAGATTTTGGTGAAACCCAAGTGACTCCTCACAGTTTTTCCTGAGGAAGATTTTTCGCGTCAACAAATCACCTGTGGTATTTATTGTTTATCACATACACTTGTGCTTCTTAGCACACATGCACTCTATGTGTTTGTTGGAATGATTGTTTGACTATCTATCCATACACAGTTGTGCAATTTGGATTTGGAATTTGGGATCGATATGAGATTGATTATGAGTGAATTAGTTAAAATCAATCATCATGTGTGAAATGGGTTGTGATGACTAAAGTGATTGTCACACTAATTGTTATATCATTGTAGGAAGAGATAATTGTGGTCGTTTAAATTTTTATTTGTAATTAATGGGCTAAAATTTAAAAACTTATTCACGCCCCTCTAGGTAAAATATCTATAGCTCCATGTGTATAATTGTGAGGGAAAATTGAAATCTGGTTCCCCTTTTTGGAATAATAATTGGTATCAAAGCGTGGTTGTCTTAAGTCCATAGAAACTTGTAGGAATTTTCTATTTTTGCTTTTGTACCTAATTTTCGTTCTTGAGATCTAGTTGTACTACGAGTTAGTATTCAATGGAGTCTCAAAAGGAAGGTAGTTCAATTGGACGACTGCCACTCTTCGGTGGATCGAACATTGCATATTGGAAAGCTCACATGAGAGCATTTCTTAAATCCATTAATGATAGAGAGTGTTTGACCATGCAAGAGAGTTGTAGTCCTCCCACCACCACCACACAAGTCAAAGGTGGTGAAGTGGTAGTTGAAGTGAAATCCTCAAAGACTTGGTCGAGGACCGACATCGAATCAGCCAGGGGAGAAGGAGGGAAACTCAAAAGGCTTGAATGCGATGTTTAATATTGTGACACCAAACGAGTTATAGAGGATCACTAATTGCAAAACTTCTAAAGAAGCACAGGACATCTTGGTTGTTTTCCACGAAGGGACTCTGTAACACCCCAAAACACACCCTGGACGACATTACATTCTAAAACCATTCATATCATAAGAGCACTAATATAATCCCTTAAGAAACAAGACTGCATTTGTCATCCATGAATATTTACAATATTATCCAAAAGAATAAGCCCAAGTCGTGGCTATTACATCTCAAAAATTAATTAAAGAAGTGCAGCGGAATAAACAAAAGAAGTTAGATTACTCAATGTTCCAAAAGAATGTCCTAGTCTAGTACAAAAGGAAAGAAGGTCGCTCTATGCGTCCACCTCAGGATCCACACTCCCGTCCAGTAGAGTCTCCCATGTAGCGGGCTCCTCGACCCTTACGTCCTCCTCCTCGAGCGGGTAATCTGAAAAATGTTAGTGATAGGGGGTGAGCACGAAGCTCTGTAGAAAAATTCTCCCCAAACCATACAAGGTTTAGAAAAGCATTTAAAACGGTCGGTCCCAATTTTAACATAATATAGATACATAATTTGAAATAAAACAGTGACATTTAAAAAAGATTTTAAGTTTATTTAAAAACATTACTTAAATGAATAAACGAGCATCACATACAAATAATAACAATTAATTATCATAACCAATTCCCAACAATTCTTTCGGTAGGTGGCATACTTTGTGGTAACCTCCACCCCCTTTAGGTCACCTTTGATTCTCAAGCATCCTTATCGAGCACCTCTTGAAAATGGATGAGCATCCTTACATGGAACCTCTCACAAATCACTACATTATTTCCCAAACATCCTTATCGGGAACCTCTTGGGAAGGGGTGAGTATCCTTACAAGGAACCTCTCACTCATGTGCATCACAAATAACCCAACCAAGCATACAATTCCAACATTCATCTCAATTTACAAGCCTCTATCCAAAATCCCCAAAATATATCATGTAACAATTCCACAACCAACTAAGAAAATACATGAGATCACAATAACATCATTTTTCTACCCAACACAAAGCACTAAGGTTTTGAAATCCATAATTAAGAAAGCATTTAGAAAGGAAATACATCACTCTCCAAAAATTAGGGTTTTAAAACTAGAAAAGAGATTTCATGGGTATTAAACCCTACTTTGTTCAAAACATGTAATTCTTGCAAAAAGCCTAAGAGAGGATAATTCCATAGCATATATATACCATTAATAGCCAAAACATACATATATAAATACCCTAGCCTCAATGTAAGTGAATGAGAGAAAACCCTACCTTGAATCCTTAGTTTTGGTGTGAAGAACAAGAATATTTGATCTTGAATCACCCTTGAATCTCTTGTTTTTCCCTTCCTTTCTTCCTCTCTAATGCTCTCTAGGGTTCCAAGAGGTGTGGGGGTGTGAGGGGAGTGAAGGAAATGAGAGAAAATGAGATGAAAATGAGTTTAAAACATAGCAGCCCCGAAAAACACTGTTCAAAGGCTATTTTGGGTTTCTCCAAATTTACGATTTTGCCACTAAAAATCTCTAATTTGATCCATATGACTACTCTAAGGTTTGTCGACGTTCTGGATTCATTTTTAATGTTATTTTAACCTAAAAACATTTATTTTTATGATTTATCTCAAAACCCAAGTCAACGTACACCCGAAACACTAAAGTTTCTATTTTACCCATTCGAATCGGCTATTAATGAAGTTTTGCGATGTTTGTAAATAAAAGGTGATAAAGGGTGCTTCTTAGAGCCTTTTATACTTATTTGAAGCCTAAAAGTACTCATTATTCTTATATTTTAATTTAGGATGCAAATGGTGACTTTAAATGCAAAACGAAGCTAATTGGACTATTTCGACATCGTTTCGTTATCTGAGCATAAATCTCTCATCCGACTTCCGATTGAGATGATTAAAGATTCTATGGAATGATAAGAAAGAGATATAAAATTTTAGTGTTTTGAGTTTTGAGAGGTATTGACTGCATCAAGGTCTAAATCGGGCTTGAAGTTGCAGACAGTGCACTGTTTAAGCTAATTGGGCTGTCAAAATAGCCCATCGTTATCTGGGCATAACTCTCTCATTCGAGATCCGATTGAGATGATTAAAGATGCTATGGAATGATAAGAAAGAGCTCTAAAACTTTCATGTTTTGAGTTTGGAGAGATATGGACTGCATCAAGGTCTAAATCGGGTTTGAAATTGCAGCCAGTGCACTGTTCAAGCTTATTGGGCTGTCAAAACAGCCCATCATTATCTGGGCATAACTCTCTCATCCGAGCTCCGATTGAGATGATTCAAGATTCTATGGAATGATAAGAAAGAGCTATAAAACTTTCATGTTTTGAGTTTTGAGAGATATTGACTGCATCAAGGTCAAAATCACGCTTGAAGTTGCAGCCAGTGCACTGTTCATAGCCTGTCTTCGTCCCTTTTCCATTTCCAATCCATTCCTATGCCAACCAAATCCATCCCAAGCCTCTCCAACACATATTTCTACACCAAACCTATTTAATACAAGTTCTAGGACCTAAAATTTCATATTTTCACTTATTAAAACTAAATTTCAACTATTATTTCCACTAACATTTTAAATCTCTACTTTTTCAATCTACCAAATTCAAACACACATCACTACATATATCCACATTTTTTTACCACAATTATTTACTATATATCTATATACATATATAAAAGAAAATGTGGGGTGTTACAGACTTCCATGGTGAAGATATCAAGAATCCAAAGGTACACCTCTCAGTTGTAGACCTTGAGGAAGTAAGATGAGGAAACATTTAGTGAATTTTATACTAAATTATGTGACATTTTAAATTCATCTTTTGCAATAGGTACCAAGGTTAACGATGTGACCATCAAGTGAATTTTTTTGAAATCTCTACCCGAGTGGTTTCATGCTAAGGTCACATTCTTGCAAACGAGCGTCGGTATGGAGTTGGCGTCGGTTGAAGACCTAGTTGGGTTGATATTGACTTTTGAAATGAACCTTCCATTCCTAAAGAATGAAAAGGCATTGCCTTGAGCTCAAAAAAACAATAGGGAGGTAAATCCGAGTCACCTTTATTAGGGGAATAGAACTTGGCCTTAATTGCACGAAAGTTCAAAAAATACTTCAAGGCTAGCAATGTGGAGTCCTTAAGGTTGAAAGGAAAGCCTAGTAAACCTACTACTCCTAAAGAGGAAAAAAGAGAGGGGGAATAAATTCTCGACATGAGATTGAGAGAAAAGGGCAAGGCTTCCAATGCTTTGAATGTCAAGGTTCTGGACATATTACTTCAAAACATCCAAATTGAACTAAGAAAGATATGCCCAAGGAAAAGAGGAGAGTTACAAAGGCCATATGGAGTGATAGTGAAAGCGAGTTAAACCTGATTGATGACTCATCTTCTAATGATGAAGATAACTTTACAATCTTTGTAGGTTCACTCTCCTCCCCCTTACAAAAATGTCAATGAGTAAAGTTGAGGCAAGTCCTACCACGATGATAAAAGAATTGGAAGAAGTCCCCAAATATGTGGAGGATGAAGAGTGTTTCGAGGATATTTTTTTTTCTTTTTTTGTGTTTTGAGGATATTGAAGATGTGTAAAACCCAAGCAAATTTAAATTTTTTTCCGAAAAATGGTAAAATGGTAATTTATCACTATAATGCGAATTTAAAATACGTATTTCTATAGAGCTCGGATAATGCAACAGACTTCACCGTTGGATTTGTATCGCGAAACTTAGTTAACCAGATAATTTTTGTCGAATTTTGAGATAATTAAATTTTTTACGTTTTACGAGACAACTAGGTGTCAGGTGACCTCACAAACGTCCCTAAAAATAAAATTTATAAAATTTTCTTATAATTGAAGGAAAGTTCAAATAAAAATAATTTGAATTTAAACCGGGACAAAATTAAGTCGTTTTGGGACAAAAATGAATCCGAAAATAAGAAACGTGCGACGCGACATGGACCGTGCAATTAAAGAGTATAAATAAGGAGAAATATCTAATCTTCTCCACTTGATCAGCTAGGTTCTCACTTTAGAAGAGAAAGAGAGAGAAGAGAGAGAAGAGAGAAAGAAAAATATAAAATTTCTACCTTCTCCCTACGATTCATGAATTTTTGCCAGTCAAAATTCATCGAGCTAAGAGTTAAAGTCAATCACCTTGACGAGGGCTACGCAACCATACCAAGAACGAAGGATTTCACTAAAGGTCCAAAGAGGAGATTTGGAGAAATCAAGAGTTTTGGACTTGGAAGGTGTTCTTGAAGGTTCTACTCTTCATTTTACGATTCAAGAGATAGAGTTCCCTCCTACTTTGGTTTATTTCTAACCTATGGTGTCCATAGGGAATGGTTAGGTGTATAGAACTTATCTATTGTTATGGAAAGGAGGAGATGGGTGTGGAAATGGTTTAGACCAACTTCTAATTGATCTTGGTTTAGGGAAGTTACTTGTGTAATTTCTTGGAACTTGATATTATGTGGACAATTTTGTGTGATAACATGATTGTTGCCTTGAAGATGTTTTGCTAAAGTCCTATGTGAGAATTAAGTTGTTATGACATGAATGATGTATAACATGCTTGAGAAAATGGTAATGAAATGAATGAATTGATATATGCTGTTAATATATGGGCACCATGATGATTGTGGTAATTATATGCTTAGGATCTAAATTTCCATGGGATAAGTTTGGTACGCAGTTTAAATTGCTCATTTGGCATTCATTGCATTTTGGTCATGAAATTGACATCGCACTCACGGAAATTAGGCATGAGTGTGGGTGTGTGTACATGATTTAATCAAACACTACTCTTGGTGGTTGATAAGTGGACTCGGGACGGTTGGATTGAAGATCCGGCTGAGTTGCATATTGCATGAAAAACTTGTGTTGGGGATAATAAGAAGGGATAGATTCTCTCTCGGGTGAGAGACCCTACTACTTGGTTCATTCACTCCCCTATGATGAAATTTCAAAAAAGTGTAATGGCGTACAGAGCCAGTGGTGTGATTCCAAAATCCGATACCCAAATAAAGACACATAAATTTGTTTTGTAAAATAGTCATTTGGTGTGAAACACCAACGACGGGGGCTTGGAACGCCTTGGATTTTTCATACATGTAGCATTGCATGGGTTGAAAGGAAATGGTGAAGGCTCGGGGTAAAGTGTTTGAGTGAGTCTCATCTCATTTCATGGCACAACATAATGGAATTCCACATTGAATTAAATATTCTCAATTGGGATTGAATGATATTTGTTGATTGTTGCATGTGCATATTTCATTTGCACTTAGGTTGGGGAGTAGCCTCTGTAGGGGATACTCTATTAAGCGTGGCTCACCCTATACGGGAAAACATTTTAGGTGTGGGACCTACGTAGGTGGATGGCTCTCATGTGGGGCCTTGAGGATGAAGAGAGGCCGAAATGTGACCTCTAATCCGCATTTTGTAAAATTTTGTGAAAATCATGTTTTGGACATGTAATCGTATGAAATTAATTGTAATAGAACTTGTATAAATTATGTTTGATGTACAAACGTGGTGTTATATGAGTAGGATGAGTTTTAGAAATGAATTGAAAATGAAAAACAGGTGAAACAGGCAAAATTGGACAAAGCCTACCGGTACAGCATACTGGTAGAACCTAGTTCAGTTGGTAAACCCTACCGGTATGCCAAACCGGTACATCTTCCAAAAATTTAAAAATTTAAAAATTCTTTGCCAGGCCATTGGGCTATGGGTTCTTTGGTTCCAAGGATATAAATAGACTTAAAATAAGTATAAATTGTGGTACATTGGGTCCGGTTGGGTCAAATGATAAAATGTACACGGGTTATACGTGTGGGTAACAATTTTGGTTAAATGGATTCTATTGATGTGATGTCGGATTAGGCAACAGTCACGGGTATTTTCGGGTTGATGGGTTATCAACGGTTAACAAATGACCCCGGTTTTAGGGGTGTCACAAGATGTGTATGACCAATTGTATTTACAATTCTTTAAACAACAAGAGAATGTACTTTCCTTGAGTGGTAAAGTGAATTCAAATGAAGAAGATAGAAAATCACATCATGTGGACTTGATTAAGTCCAAAGCTCAACTATGTGGGCTAGAGGAAGATAAAAAGTCTCTTCTCAATCGAGTAACCTTCTTGACAAAAAGTGTCATGAGCTTGCTATGTCTAAGAAGAATCTTGAGTCAAAATGTTCCAAACTTGATAAAGATCTTCATGAATCAAATGAACTCTCAAAAAGACTTCCTCAAAGCAATGAAAACCTTGAAAGAATGTTATATATGGGAAAGAGTGTGGGTGATAAACATGGTATAGGTTATACAAATGAACACACCAACACTTATTCCAAGACTATGTTTGTGAAGGGTAACACCAATCCATCACCCCCCTAAGAAAATGCATATCCTAAATGGACTAAAAATGGCAAAGGTAGGTGTAAAATCCGAACATGCATGACCAATATATAATATTTGTCATAAGCATATTCACATGTGATGTGCGTGCGTAGGATTTACGTTTAGTATTTAATTATAAGTAATGATATGCGACCTAAAATTGAATGATGAATATTTTAAATATTTAGAGATAATTTTATAAAGAATGATTATAGGGAGAATTGTTTTATTTAAAGTGTGAAAAATTAAATAAGAATGTTGCCTTGTGATATTATTTTATTATTTTATATACATTAGCGCATGTGGAATTAATTAGGGTGACAAGCATGTGACATCAATTTATTGTTATAAAAACAAATAATAATGGAATAAAATGTATTAGTATATACAAGGAGTGGTTAAGGGTCTGAGAGACGAATTTAATAGATTGTTAATAATTTGAATATATGTATATACATGTTTATGTATAAATATGTATACAAGAAGAAGAAACAAATGGGTACATACATATAATTGTATATATGTATGTTATTTATAAATATAGGTAATAATATAATAAATAAGTGTGTATATATATATATATATATATATATATATATATATATACATAAATAATATAAAAAAAGGTCATGATTGCTAGTGTAACACCCCGCATTTTCTTTTATATATGTATATAGATATATAGTAAATAATTGTGGTAAAAATGTGGATATGTGTAGTGATGTGTGTTTGAATTTGGTAGATTGGAAAGAAAAATAGAGATTTAAAATGTCAGTGGAAATAATAATTGAATTTTGGTTTTAATAAGTGAAAATATGAAATTTTACATCATAGAACTTGTATTAAATAGGTTTGGTGTATAAATATGTGTTGGAGAGGTTT
>CAUOFW020005473.1:0-27066 GCA_963454935.2 Ilex paraguariensis
AGCATCCTCTTCAGCGATAGAAAAGAGAGGGAAAGGAGAGGAAAGCTTCAACTTCTCTCTATGATCTACATAATTCTAGTGCTCAAATCCGCTTGGGCCAGAACAAAGATCGTTCTCCTCGTCAAGGGCTACGTCTATGTACCAAAAGGAAGTGATTTCACCGAATAATCAAAGGAAGAATTTTTGGAGATCAAAGCTTTTGGGTTGGTTTTGGTGTTTTAGGGGTTTTCTACACTCCTAAGAGGTAGGGGTTATTCCTACTTTTGATTATTCTTACCTTAGGTGTTGCTAGACTAAGGGTGAAAATTATGTATATGCATATGTATTGTTATACATATATGTCTATGGGTATGAAAGTGAAAAAAATTAGCATAGGAATAGCTTAGGCTAGCTTCTAGCTTGAATTTGGTATATGGAGGTTCCATGTGATTATTTTGTAACTTGGTGAAAACTTAAGGCATGCTATGTGTTTTATAAACTATGCCTTGGAATGTGTTATGTGAATACATGACTTGAATGACTATAAGATGTTTGATAAAATGCCCTAGTGAAATTGAGTGTGTTACTTGCATGATGCTATGTTATAACATGCTTGGGTGATTGTGAAATCATATGCTTAGGATATGGTTTTTGGATGAAGAGTGTTATTGACATATGCATGAAATGATATATTGAGCATAATGAGATATGGTAGTTATATACTTATGATACAATTGCATTGATGTATGAAAATGTTTATATGTTTGTCATAAGCATATTGAGCATTATTTTGTGTGCAATGGAACATCACATTGCATTTGCACGGAAGTGTCTCATTACATGAGTGAGTGCATGTTTGACGTCAATACCACACTTGGTGATTGACGGAAGGCTTGGGAGAGTTGGGTCGAGGACTTAGCTAAGCCGCTTGGTTGCATGATGAATTGGGTTGGGGTAGCAAGAAGAGGCATGACGACCTCTCGGGTGCAAGACCCGGTGATTGGGCTACGCACTCCCTTGGCTCGGCCCATAAAGTGTGTGGGTGTATTCGGAACCCTCGGTCGAAGTCCGTAAATTTCGTGTGGGTTGGAGGCCCTTGGTGTAAGTCCATGAACATCCACCCCTATACAAGACCCTAGAGTGATTAACGCCATTGTGTGTAACATAAATGGTGGTTTCGACTAAATTGACACTTGCATGTGTTGGGGAGCCGGAGAGAGCTCGGAATAAAGTTGCATGGGTGAGTGTCACTTCATTCCATGGCATAGCATTGTTGCATTCCATCATAGGATGCATAAGTGTGAGAAATGCTTGGTTGTATGTTTGTGTGATGATTACATGAGCATGTGCATCTAGGGGAAGAGTAACCTCTATAGGTTTATCTCTATTGGGCGTTGTGCTCACCCTATACGGGAAACAATTTCAGGTACGGGACACGTTCCGGTGGATGGCTCTCATTCGGGGGCTCTTGGTTGAAGAAAAGCCGGGTTGTGGCTTTTGAATTTAGTTTTTGTAAAACTTTTGGTTAATTTCCATTTTGGCATGTAAAAGTATGGAAATAGTTGTATTAGAACTTGTATTGACTATATTTGGTATCAAATAGATGTTGTATAAGTTTTGGATAACCTTGGATTGATTTGGGGTTGAAATCATACACAGAAATTTCAGACACTGCTTAGTGTTTGAGCCATAACTTTTTATTGTGACGTCCAAATGATCTGAAATTTTTACAGTAGGTAGTAGACACCTAGGGCTACAAAAGTGTTTTTATGAAATTTTCTCAATTCCACTTCTAAACAGGTCAAAACCGCACTGGAAGTTGCAGCAGAACAGAAACTGCATTTTCTGTTCGAACGTAAAGTGACGTTCGAATGGTGCGAGTTTTGAACAGCAAAACCAGCAGAGAACCAAATGTACTGGGAGCTACCTATTTTTCAAAACCAAGGGACGTTCGAATGTGAATAGTGCTGTTCGAACGGTGACTCTAAAACCGAAATTTTTCAAACTATGCACTAAGCTTCCAGGCTTGGATTTCTTTGATTTAAAGAACACCAATGGACTTGGATTTCTCTAGTTCCAAGGATACAAATGGACACTAATTGAGGTATATTGAGGCTTATTAGACCTTGGTGGATTTAAATGATAACTATTACATATATGCACTAATGTTAAAGTAACCTTGCATGTTTTGCTATAAATATGGATAATTGGACCCGGTGTGGTCAATGTTTACTTATAAATGGACCCGGTGCGGTCATTGTTTATATTGGGCCTCAGATGGGTCATGTGAGTTATGTTGCACAGGTTGGGTATTGGGTAGAGTTCCCTGTACAAAGGAGACTCTGCCCAAATTTTGTTAAGTTATGGACCTCGGTAAATGGGACATAACGGTGTGATATCGAGTCACTCGGTATTTACGGGTATTCCGCGGGTTGATGGGTAATCAACGGACCCCCGGATTTTGGGGTGTCACAGTTTGGTATCAGAGCCTAGGTATGCGAATTACCTAGGGCTTGGTTGGGCATGGGTCTAGACCATTACATTCCATATGCATTTCATGTTAAGTTCTCTACTTACTATATGCTATGTGCTACTTGTTATGTGAATTATATGCATGGTAGAATGTATATGGAAAGGAGAAACACTAGGGTTAGAAAACTCAAGATTATGTTTTAATGTGTAAATGTTTACTAGTAGGTGGCACACGCACTACTAGTAAAACAAGGAGGAAAAAAAATCGTCAAGTTTAAATACTTGATGCCTAACTTGGGATATTAAGTAACTGATCTATTGCTATCTTATGTGTGTGTAGATGGAAAATAGAGGAAGAGGAAGAGGACGTGGCCGAGGCCGAGGCGGTGGCCGAAACAACAACCAACCACTTCCGGCCTTTGATCACCAAGCCTTTGTAGAGGCTATTGGTGAGGCAGCGGCGACGATTGCACAGGCTAGTGCTACAGCCGCTACCATTGCACAGACTGGTGCAAATATGGGACACGGAGGCTCGAGTAACCTCCAGAGGTTCAAAGCCCATAATCCTCCGGTCTTTTTGGGAGGGGCGGATCCAATGGTAGCCGATCGTTGGATTCGACAAGTGGAGAAGATCTTGAGTGCTATGGAGATCACTTCCGATGCCACCAAGATAACTTTGGCAACTTTTCAGCTGGAGGGAGAGTCCCAGCTATGGTGGGATTGGGTCAAGACCTCAAAGAACTTGGAGATAATGACTTGGGTAGAGTTCAAGGAACTCTTTATGGGAAAGTATTTCCCGGCGACCGCTCGACACGCTAAGGCCAAGGAGTTCCTAGAATTGAAGCAGGGGACTATGAGTGTGCTAGAATACGTGGCCAAATTCACTGAGTTGGCCCGTTTTGCTGATGATTATGTGGCCTCAGACAGGGCCAAAGTACAGAAGTTTGAGGATGGACTGAAGTTGTCTATTCGAGGCAAGATTGTGGGACTTCTCCTGCAAGACCTTGATTTGATGGTCAAGACTGCAATGACTATCGAGAGAGAGGTGGAGGACGCGCGCAACATCCGGGAAGCGGGTGTTAAGGACAAAAGGAAGGAGGGTCAATCATCTTCTTCAGGTGCAGGAAAGAGGCAAAGGACTTCTATTCCACAAGGGTCTCAGGGGCAGAGCCGCGGCTATCAAGGCCAAGGCCAGGGCCGATTCTCTCAAGGTGGGGGAAACTTCAGGACCACCTTCCAGACGGGTCAGAAGACTTGCTATTTTTGTCACCAGCCGGGTCACATCAGAAAGGAGTGTCCTCAACGGCAGGGATCCCAGAGCTATGGGACATCCCAATCCCAGCCTTCTGTGGGCCAGTCGCAGATACAGAGTGTTCCTCCTTACCCCACTATGGGTCAAAGGAGTCAGTACCAATCTCAGGGTGCTGCACAAGTGCCTACTACTTCACGAGCAGGGACTTCACAAACAGGCCAGATAGGCCAGGGCATGGGTCGAGGTCGAGGCTCACAAGCCGGGACATCGGGAACCCAAGGGCGTGTTTATGCCATGGTGCCACAGACTGAGTCGACAGATCCGTCGGTAATACAGGGTACATTTCTACTCTCTCGCTTATGGGCAAGGGTATTATTTGACTCTGGTGCATCTCATTCTTTTATTGCTGCATCTTGTGTGAAAGATTTGGGCTTAGAGGTTGAGACCTTAGAGGAACCGGTACATGTGAGTTCTCCCCTAGGAGCTAGGGTGAGAGTTGATCAGATATGTCGGGACTGTGAATTAGAGATCTCGGGGATTCTACTCACTGTAGACCTTAGGGTCATGGACATGTCGGAGTTTGATGTGATCCTCGGGATGGATTGGTTGGCAGCACATCGGGTTGTCATTGATTGTGATAGGAAGAGGGTCACGGCGTATACGCCTGATGGTATTTGTTTCAAGTTCCAAGGGGAAAAGCACGATGCTTTACCCCAAGCCGTGTATGACTCACGATGGCACGGACAGTTGATGGGATGGCTTGCGAGCCTTACTTTGGAGGATGAGGTGAGACAGGAGTTGGGTCTACCTCGGGTGGTATGTGAGTACGAGGATGTATTTCCGGATGAACTACCGGGATTACCTCCCCATCGGGATATGGACTTCAGTATCGAATTACATTCGGGTACATCGCCTATCTCCATGACTCCGCATAGGATGGCGCCTGCCGAGTTGCAAGAACTCAAGGTCCAATTGCAGGAATTGTTGGACAAGGGGTTCATTAGACCGAGTACCTCACCTTGGGGCGCTCCGGTGTTATTTGCAAAGAAGAAGGACAAGACCCTTCGATTGTGTGTAGATTATCGGCAGTTAAATCGGGTTACTATCAAGAATAGGTACCCTTTGCCGAGAATTGATGACTTGTTTGATCAGCTGAGAGGGGCAAGGGTATACTCCAAGATAGATCTTCGCACCGGTTACCATCAGTTGAGGGTTAGGGAGGCAGATATCCCTAAGACGGCGTTCAGAACGCGATATGGGCATTTCGAGTTCACAGTGATGCCATTCGGATTGACGAATGCCCCGGCGGCATTTATGGATCTCATGCATAGGGTTTTTCAACCCTATTTGGATCAGTTTGTTGTGGTTTTTGTGGACGACATCCTGATCTACTCCAAGTCTGAGGAGGAGCATGAGGGTCACTTGAGGATTGTTCTCCAGACCTTGAGAGACCATCAGTTGTACGCTAAATTCAGCAAGTGTGAATTTTGGCTTACGGAGGTGAAATTTTTGGGACACGTGGTGTCGGCTTCGGGTGTATCTGTGGACCCGGAGAAGGTTGAGGCAGTTATGAATTGGGAGAGGCCGAAGTCAGTCTTCGAGATACGCAGTTTCTTGGGATTGGCAGGGTACTATCGGAGGTTCATTGAGGACTTCTCTCGACTAGCTGCTCCTATGACCAAGTTGACCCGAAAAGAGGTCAAGTTTGAGTGGAATGACGCTTGTGAGAAGGCATTCCAAGAGTTGAAGAGGAGGCTTACATCAGCTCCTATTCTGATAGTTCCGGAAAGGGGACAGAAGTATACGGTATACTGTGATGCCTCCAAGGACGGACTTGGATGCGTCTTGATGCAGTCCGGGAGAGTGGTAGCTTATGGTTCTCGGCAGTTAAAGAACCACGAGCAGAGTTACCCCACACATGATATGGAGTTGGCAGCCATTGTCTTTGCCTTGAAGGCTTGGCGCCATTATCTATACGGTGAGCAGTTCGAGGTATTTTCAGATCACAAAAGTTTGAAGTACATCTTTACACAGCGGGACCTCAACATGAGGCAACGCAGGTGGATGGAGTTTCTGGAGGATTATGACTTCACCTTGCATTACCATCCCGGTAAGGCAAATGTGGTGGCTGATGCACTCAGTCGGAAACCACGGGGAATCCTGGCTAGAGTGGCTTCCCGAGAGTGGCAGATGCTCGAGACTGTGGGACAGTTCGGGCTATGTTATATGGGTCAGGCTCAGGGTATTTTGGGGAGTTTGATAGCTACGCCTTCCCTACTGAGCAGGGTTATTGAGTCCCAGAGTCAGGACACAGAGCTATTGTCTATCCGGGACCGTGTACAGGCAGGTACAGGTGACGAGGGCTGGGCCATTCACTCGGATGGTAGTCTTCGGTATCGAGGAAGGGTTGCGGTTCCTCAGTTGGCGGATCTGAAAGAGGAGATCCTTAGGGAGTTTCATTGCTCCCGTTTTGCGGTTCATCCAGGGGGCACAAAGATGTATCATGATCTTCGTCGCCAGTATTATTGGAATGGGATGAAGCGGCAAGTTGGTAATTTTGTTAGTAGATGTCTCACGTGTCAGCAAGTGAAGGCTGAACACCAGAGACCAGCAGGGTTACTCCAGCCATTGGAGGTAGCTGAGTGGAAGTGGGAACATGTTACGATGGATTTTGTGACTCACTTGCCACGGACATCACGGGGACATGACGCGGTATGGGTGATAGTGGACCGGCTTACTAAGTCGGCACACCTTTTGGCCGTACGGATGACCTTCACACTGGAGGAATTTTGTAGGTTATATATACGGGAGATTGTCCGGTTGCATGGGGTACCCGTATCTATAGTATCGGATCGGGATCCCAGGTTTACGGCTCATTTTTGGGAGAGTTTTCAACGAGCCATGGGGACACAACTGATGATGAGCACTGCTTTTCATCCCCAGACGGACGGTCAGTCTGAGAGAACCATTCAGACATTAGAAGACATGTTACGGGCATGTGTCCTAGATCTTAAGGGTAGCTGGGAAGATCATTTACCCTTGGTAGAGTTCGCCTATAACAATAGTTATCAGGCGAGTATACAGATGGCACCCTATGAGGCACTATATGGGAGGCCATGTCGATCTCCGATTTGTTGGACAGAAGTTGGAGAGAGACTTGTTACGGGTCCGGACTTGGTTAGAGACACCTCAGAGAAGGTGGGCTTGATACGGAAGCGTCTTCTCACGGCTCAGAGCCGGCAAAAGAGCTACGCTGACAGACGGCGACGACCTCTAGAGTTTGAGGTGGGAGATCATGTCTTCTTGAAGGTGATGCCTACGAGAGGAGTGGTCAGGTTCGGCAAGCGGGGAAAGCTGTCGCCAAGGTACATTGGGCCCTTCGAAGTACTCGAGAGGGTGGGTGCAGTTGCTTATCGGTTGGCGTTACCGCCAAATCTATCGGGTGTTCACGCGGTATTCCATGTCTCTATGCTCCGGAAGTATATCCCAGATCCGACTCATGTGGTAGATTGGGGCGAGCTTGTTGTTGATGTGGATGGGACCTTTGAGGAGGGACCGGTGCGCATCATGGATAGCAGGGAGCAGGTTTTGCGGGGCAAGACTGTAAGGCTAGTAAAGGTGCTGTGGCAGCACCAAGGAGTGGAGGAGGCGACATGGGAGCGTGAGGACACCATCCGTACCAATTACCCATTTTTGTTCGAGGATGGAGGTACATGTTTAAAATTTTAAGTATGAGGTTACTTATTGCATATGCATGTGTCTAAGTGTGCATGTGTGTGAGAATTTCGGGGACGAAATTCTTCTAAGGGGGGGAGAATGTAAAATCCCGGTAGATTTAAACTTTTATGAATAAAGGGTAAAATGGTAAATTGTCACCATGATTCGGGTTGTAAATCTGAAATTTTTTGTAACTCGGATGACAAAACGGACCTCACCGTTGGATTCGTCTCGCGAAATCGAGTTACCACGTCAATTTTCGTCGAATTCTGAGATAGTCAAATTTTTCACGTTTTACGGAGCGATCGGGCTTCGGGTGACCCTGTACACGAATTTTTTTATAAAATTTTAAATTTTGGGCAATAAAATAAGATAAATTGAAATAAAAATATTTTAGATTTAAACCGGGGGAGATTTAATTGTTCGGGACAAAAACGGACCCGGAATTAAAAATGGACATGTGGCCAATTGTGGGCCAAGTGTTCTAAAGTATAAATAGGGGGAAAAATCAGATTTTTCCCCCATTGTTCAGCATCCTCTTCAGCCGATAGAAAAGAGAGGGAAAGGAGAGGGAAAGCTTCAACTTCTCTCTATGATCTACATAATTCTAGTGCTCAAATCCGCTTGGACCAAGAACAAAGATCGTTCTCCTCGTCAAGGGCTACGTCTACGTACCAAAAGGAAGTGATTTCACCGAATAATCAAAGGAGGAATTTTTGGAGATCAAAGCTTTTGGGTTGGTTTTGGTGTTTTAGGGGTTTTCTACACTCCTAAGAGGTAGGGGTTATTCCTACTTTGGATTATTCTTACCTTAGGTGTTGCTAGACTAAGGGTGAAAATTATGTATATGCATATGTATTGTTATACATATATGTCTATGGGTATGAAAGTGAAAAAAATTAGCATAGGAATAGCTTAGGCTAGCTTCTAGCTTGAATTTGGTATATGGAGGTTCCATGTGATTATTTTGTAACTTGGTGAAAACTTAAGGCATGCTATGTGTTTTATAAACTATGCCTTGGAATGTGTTATGTGAATACATGACTTGAATGACTATAAGATGTTTGATAAAATGCCCTAGTGAAATTGAGTGTGTTACTTGCATGATGCTATGTTATAACATGCTTGGGTGATTGTGAAATCATATGCTTAGGATATGGTTTTTGGATGAAGAGTGTTATTGACATATGCATGAAATGATATATTGAGCATAATGAGATATGGTAGTTATATACTTATGATACAATTGCATTGATGTATGAAAATGTTTATATGTTTGTCATAAGCATATTGAGCATTATTTTGTGTTCAATGGAACATCACATTGCATTTGCACGGAAGTGTCTCATTACATGAGTGAGTGCATGTTTGACGTCAATACCACACTTGGTGATTGACGGAAGGCTTGGGAGAGTTGGGTCGAGGACTTAGCTAAGCCGCTTGGTTGCATGATGAATTGGGTTGGGGTAGCAAGAAGAGGCATGACGACCTCTCGGGTGCAAGACCCGGTGATTGGGCTACGCACTCCCTTGGCTCGGCCCATAAAGTGTGTGGGTGTATTCGGAACCCTCGGTCGAAGTCCGTAAATTTCGTGTGGGTTGGAGGCCCTTGGTGTAAGTCCATGAACATCCACCCCTATACAAGACCCTAGAGTGATTAACGCCATTGTGTGTAACATAAATGTTGGTTTCGACTAAATTGACACCTGCATGTGTTGGGGAGCCGGAGAGAGCTCGGAATAAAGTTGCATGGGTGAGTGTCACTTCATTCCATGGCATAGCATTGTTGCATTCCATCATAGGATGCATAAGTGTGAGAAATGCTTGGTTCTATGTTTGTGTGATGATTACACGAGCATGTGCATCTAGGGGAAGAGTAACCTCTATAGGTTTATCTCTATTGGGCGTTGTGCTCACCCTATACGGGAAACAATTTCAGGTACGGGACACGTTCCGGTGGATGGCTCTCATTCTGGGGCTCTTGGTTGAAGAAAAGCCGGGTTGTGGCTTTTGAATTTAGTTTTTGTAAAAATTTTGGTTAATTTCCATTTTGGCATGTAAAAGTATGGAAATAGTTGTATTAGAACTTGTATTGACTATATTTGGTATCAAATAGATGTTGTATAAGTTTTGGATAACCTTGGATTGATTTGGGGTTGAAATCATACACAGAAATTTCAGACACTGCTTAGTGTTTGAGCCATAACTTTTTATTGTGACGTCCAAATGATCTGAAATTTTTACAGTAGGTAGTAGACACCTAGGGCTACAAAAGTGTTTTTATGAAATTTTCTCAATTCCACTTCTAAACAGGTCAAAACCGCACTGGAAGTTGCAGCAGAACAGAAACTGTATTTTCTGTTCGAACGTAAAGTGACGTTCGAATGGTGCGAGTTTTGAACAGCAAAACCAGCAGAGAACCAAATGTACTGGGAGCTACCTATTTTTCAAAACCAAGGGACATTCGAATGTGAATAGTGCTGTTCGAACGGTGACTCTAAAACCGTAATTTTTCAAACTATGCACTAAGCTTCCAGGCTTGGATTTCTTTGATTTAAAGAACACCAATGGACTTGGATTTCTCTAGTTCCAAGGATACAAATGGACACTAATTGAGGTATATTGAGGCTTATTAGACCTTGGTGGATTTAAATGATAACTATTACATATATGCACTAATGTTAAAGTAACCTTGCATGTTTTGCTATAAATATGGATAATTGGACCCGGTGTGGTCAATGTTTACTTATAAATGGACCCGGTGCGGTCATTGTTTATATTGGGCCTCAGATGGGTCATGTGAGTTATGTTGCACAGGTTGGGTATTGGGTAGAGTTCCCTGTACAAAGGAGACTCTGCCCAAATTTTGTTAAGTTATGGACCTCGGTAAATGGGACATAACGGTGTGATATCGAGTCACTCGGTATTTACGGGTATTCCGCGGGTTGATGGGTAATCAACGGACCCCCGGATTTTGGGGTGTCACAGCACATGTACAATCAACAAGCATCATCCATTCAATTTAGTATATGCAATTCCATGTTGGAATTCTTTCATGCCATGCCATGAAATGAGATAAGACTCACTCATGTAATATACCCCGAGCCTTCTCGGCTCCCTTCACACCATGCAATGCTACATGTATGAACAACCCAGTGCATTTCAAGCCCCCTTCATTGATGTTTCACACTGAATGACTATTTTATAAACTAAGTACACTTTTCTTGAATTTTATCTTAGGGGAGTGTACGAATTATGTATTTTATAAAACAAAATCCTTATATCTTTGTTGGGTAGCGGAGTTTTATTGTCACATCGCAGGTTCTGCAAACCTATACACTTTTCTGGAATTTCACCTCAGGGGAGTGTATGCACTAGGTAGCCGGGTCTTGCACCCGAGGGAGAGTCTAGCCCTACTTGCTATAATACACTATGACCACAAGAAAGGTACCTACATCCTCAAACAGGAATGGATAGGTAGCTCGAATAAAGTCATCGTGCTCCTATATCGCCTCTTCGATACCCCCGGTGCTGTTATAGCACCTTTTCTAGCCTCACTGTCTTACTACACAAAACCTAGTCTCGACTATCTATAATGTGAATTGGTCCCTCCTTGAAGGTCCCATCCGCGTCAACAATAAGCTCCCCCCAATCCACCACATGCGTAAGATCTGGGGTGTACTTCTGTAGTATGGAGACATGGAACACCGCATGAATACCAGATAGATTTTGTGGTAATGTCAACCGATAAGCAACTATATCAACCCTCTCGAGTACCTTGAAAGGCCCGATATACCTCAACGATAACTTTTCTCGATTTTTGAACTTGATCACTCCTCTCTTAGGCCTGTCTTTAAGAAGACATGATCTTCAACCTTGAACTCCAAAGGTCTCCGCCGTCTGTCAGTGTAGCTCTTTTGCCGGCTCTGAGCTGTGAGAAAATGCTTTTGTATAATGTCTACCTTTTTCGAGGTGTCCCTGATCAAGTCTAGACCCGTGGGAGGTCCCTCTCCAACCTCTGTCCATACCGGAGAATGGCACCGCCTCCCATATAATGCCTCATAGGGTGACATATGAGTACTTGTCTGATAACTATTATTATAGGAAAACTCCACTAAGTGTAAGTGATCCTCCCAACTACCCTTGAAGTCAAGGACGCATGCCCGAAGCATGTCATCTAAAATTTAGATAGTACACTCTGACTAACCTTATGTCTGTTATGATCATCATCAACTAAGTCCCCATAGCTCGCTGAAAGATTTACTAGAAATAAGTTGTGAACCTGGGATCTCAATCTGATACTATAGATATGGGTACCCCATGTAGTCAAACAATCTCTTGTGTGTACAATCTGTAAAATTTCTCGGGTGTGAAGGCCATCCGCACTGCTAAAAAGTGTACCAACTTCATAAGTCGGTCCACTATCACCCATACCGCGTCATGCCCAAGCGAAGTCCGTGGTAGGTGGGTCATAAAATCCATAATGACGTGTTCCCACTTCCACTCAGCCACCTCCAAAGGTTAGAGCAACCCGGCTGATCTTTGGTGCTCGGGCTTAACCTGCTGACACGTGAGACATCTATTGACAAAGTCTCCTATATGTCTCTTTATCCCACTCTAATAATACTAATGGTGAAGATCATGGTACATTTTCATGCCATCAAGATGCACAGCAAAACGGGAGCAATAAAACTCCCTGAGGATCTCCTCTCTCAAATCCATACATTGGGAAACTATAACTCTTCCCTTGAATCAAAGACTGCCATTAGCATGAATGACCCAGCCTTCATCACCCGTACCCAACTATACCCAGTGCCTAATGGACAATAACTATGTATCTTGCCCCTAGAACTCGATCACCCTACTCAGTAAGGAAGGCACAGCCCCTAGACTTACCAACATGCCCTAAGACTAACCCTTATAGTGTAGTCTGAACTACCCCACAGCCTCGAGTATCTTCCACTCTCAGGAAGCTATAATAGCTAAGACTCCCCTTGACTTTTGATTATCTGCATCAACCACCACATTTGCCTTACTAGGATGATAATACAAAGTGAAGTTGTAATCCTCCTAGTACTCCATCCACCTGTGCTACCTCATGTTGATGTCCTAATGTGTGAAGATGTATTTTAGACTCTTGTGATCTAAAAACACCTCAAATTACTCTTTGTACAAATAGTGGCGCCATGCCTTCAAGGCAAAGACGACAATCGCCAATTCCATGTCATGTGTGGGGTAATTCTGCTTGTAGCTCTTCAATTGCCATAAGCCATAAGCTACCACTATCCCAGATTGCATCAGGACACATCCAAGTTCTTCGTTTGAGGCATTACAATAAACTGTGTACCCTTACCCCCTCTCCAGGACATCAAAATAGGAGCTGAAGTCAGCTGCCCCTTCGGCTCCTAGAATGCCCTCTCGCACGAATCATCCCACTAGAACCTGACCTTTTTCCTGGTCAACCTAGTCATAGGCACAACTAGCTGAGAGAAGTCCTTAATAAACCTCCAATAATATCTTGTCAATCCCAAGAAACTACATATCTCAAAGATTGACTTAGGCCTATCCTAACTCATGACTGCCTCAAACTTTTATAAGTCAACCGATACACTAGAAATAGATACCATGAGTCCCAAAAACTTCACTTCAGTTAGTCAAAACTCACATTTAATGAACTTGGCATATTATTAATGGTCCCTCAAGGTCTGTAGCATGATCCTCAAGTGACCCTCATGCTCCTCCTCAGACTTGGAGTAAATTAGTATGTCATCAACAAAGCCCACAACGAACTGATCTAGGTAGAGCTAGAACACCCTATGTATAAGATCCATGAATGCCGTTGGGGCATTCGTCAACCTAAAAGGCATACCTGTAAACTCAAAATGCCTGTAACACGTTCAAAATGTCATCCTCGAAATGTCGGCCTCCCTAATCCTCAACTGGTGGTACCCTATGCGCAGATTTATCTTGGAGTAGACATGTGCGCCTATCAGCTGATCAAAAAGATCGTTGATCCTTGGCAATGGGTACTTGTTCTTGATAGTAACCCTTTTCAACTACCGGTAGTCAATGTAGAGGCTAAGCATCCTGTCCTTCTTCTTGACAAATAGCATCGGAGCACCCCCAAGGTGAGTTACTCAGCCTAATAAAGCTTCTATCCAATAGCTCTTGTAACTAGACTTTAAGCTTATGTAACTCCGTTGGTGCCATCCTATGCAGTGTCATAGAAATAGGAGATGCACCGGGCTGTAACTCTATGGTGAAATCTACATTCTAATATGGTGGTAACCCTGGTAACTCATCTAAGAAGACATCTGCATAGTCGCCCATGACTCAAGGCAAACCAAACTCCTGTCTCACCTTGTCCTCCAGTGTATTGCTAGTAAGTCAACCCATCAACTATTCGTGCCATCGAGAGTCATATACAGCCTCAGGTAAAGAATTGTGTTTCTCCCCCTGAAACTTGAAACAAACCCTATCAGAAGTGTAGCTTGTAACCCTTTGGCACTCACAATCAATGATGACTTTGTGTGCCACCAATCAATCCATCCCGAGTATGACATCGAACTCTATCATCTCGATGATCCTAAGGTCAATGGTGATCTGGGTCCCTTCTATCTCGAACTCACAACTCTGACATATCTTGTCAATACAAACCCTGTTTCCTCGGGATGAACTCATATACATGGGCTCCTCAAAAGTATCGTCCTCTAAACCCAAGTCTTATAGGCATGATGTAGCAATAAAAGAATGTGATGCACCAGAATCAAATAATATTCTAGCCAATAATCTAGAGAGAAGAAATGTACCCTGAATTACCAACTGATCTACCAGCAAAGTCTATAGTGTGATAGTGAAGATTCACCCCTAGGTCCTTGAATTCCCTACCTGAAAACCTGCTCCCCGACCTCAGTTTGCTCGCTGACCTGTCTGACCCAACTGGGGTGTACCCGCACATGAAGCTGTGGAGGTCTGCCCTATATTAAGATATTGGTACTAGCTCCCTTGACCCATGGTGGGGAAATGAGGAACATAGAAGGTCTGGGGTAGTCCCACTAATGAATGGGACTAAGATGCCCCATAGCTCTGTGCTCATTATCTCTACGGACACTCTATCTTCAAGTGGCTTGGCTGGTGGCAATAGAAACATATCTCTGAGCCTCCCTATGATGTGCCCCTAGAGTTCTTCTAGCTTTGGGAAGATTAGCCTTGGCTCTGGACTGGGCCTTGGCCCTAATAGCCTCAACCCTGTCCCTGTGATCCCTGTGGAGTCGAAGTCCTCTATCTCTTCCCCGATCTAGTAGTGGAGGACTGCCCCTCCTTCTTGTCCTTTGATCAGGCCTCTCGGATACTCTTGGTATCTTCAACCTCTTTCTCGATAGCCATGGCTATCTTGACCATCTTGTCAAGGTCATGCAACCTATGGCCAACAATCTTCCCACGGATGGATAGCTTTAGGTCATTCTCAAACCTCCGCACCTTGGCCAAATCTGTGGCCACGTAGTTATCTGCAAAACATGTCAACTCTGTGAACTTGGCCATGTACTACATGACAGTTATCATTCCTTGCTTCAAGTCTATGAATTCCTGGGCTTTGACTTCCCGAAGAGCCAATGGGAAATACTGTTCATGAAGAGCTCTTGCAACTCTTCTCATGTCCTTGTCTCGATGTCTATCGGGTTCTTTGCCCATGGCCACCATTGATAGGCCTCTCCCTCAAGCTAGAAAGTGGCCAACCATTTCTTGGTGGCATCAGATGCAATCTTCATTGCCTTTAAAATCTTGTCCACTTGTTGGAACCAATGATTAGCTACCATCGAATCCCCTTCTTCCACAAAAGTTGGTGGCTTGTGGGCTTAAACTTCTGGAGATTACTTGAGCCTCCTTGTTCTATGTTGGCACTTGCCTGAGCTAGGATTTTTTTTTCTTGTCCTAATGGTAGGAAGTACACCACCTACCGGTAAATGCTCAAGCAATAGGCTTTACCATCCTTTCCTTTCCTGACTCTAGGGATATGTTTTCTAACTATATTGTCTCATTCCTATATACATTTAATCATGCATATAATCTCATAATACATACCACGTAACATTTAACATGCAATGCACAATGGATGCAATGTCCTAGACCCATGCCCCTGCAAGGTAAAATGAGAACCTAGGCTCTTATACCAAGCTATGACACCCTAAAATCAGGGTGTCTGTAATTACCCTATTGATCACCCATTAACCCGCGGAATACCCATGGATACCGTGTAACTCGATACCACGCCGTTATGTCCAATTTACCGAAATTCATAACTTAATAAAATTCAAGCAAAATCTCCTTTGTATGGGGAACTCTACCCAAAGTGCACTGTGCAATCATACAATATTGACCACATTGTATCCATTTATCCATACTAAATTGCATAGTATCAGATACTACTATAATTATAATCACTACGTACATTCATTCATAAAATAATAAATGTCTCAAAAGAGTCTCATATACATGCCTTTTTAATATAAAACAAGTTTTTGTTTACAAAAATTATACAAGGTCAAAAGTAAACATATACAAGGGACTATAATATCAAAATAAGAGCCACAGTCTAACTCTATCATCAAAGCAGACCAGTAGAAAGGCCTTCGATGAAAGCCTGTGTAATACTTGAAAAATATTCTCATAAAGGGTGAGCTAACGCTCAATAGGGTAACTCCTATAAAGAATACCTCTCAACCCAAATGGATATAAAATACCACATGCAACAATCATTTCATGTATTCATTCAAATATATGTATTATGAACAAATGTCATAAATCACGCCATGTCATGAGATGAGACTCATGCAAGCAATACCAACACCGAGCCCCATCTCGGGCCCCCACAACACATGCAATGCCCTGTATATATATCCGAGCATTTCAAGCCCTCGTCATTGGTGCTATGTACACTCAGTAACTAATTAATTCATTTTCTCATGTCTTTGTGGGGTGATAATTTATGGTATTTCACCAATGGGACACCACACCATCAACGAATTTTCAGGACATCCCATATGCGACTCCGTTTTCGCCGTTACACTTTTTTGTAATTGCACCGCTGAAAAGTGTATAAACCAAATAACTGGATCTTACACCCGATGGTGAATCTAGCCCTTCTTACTACACCCCGACACATTTATCCATTTAATTTTTCGTGCAAATCAGCCAGACCTTGGTGTGGCTTTTCGGAGCCCATGACCAACCACCTATGTGGTGATTAATTTCATACCATACACAATCCCACCCATGTCAATGCCCATGAATGTAGTGTAACCCATGCATAATGTAATACAAAGTGCAATTATATAACGAATGCATGGCAATTACATTTTCAAAATTATCTCAAGCATGTTATGTAAGATAATCAACTATACTAACATACTTGTATTCATCTAGGTATTTAAACAAACACCCAGAGAGCACATCAATTTATAGAACTAGCATACTCATTACTTCGAACATGGCAACATGTTTATTAATTCTATAAACATAAGCACAAGTCCATCACACTAATCATATGCTAAATAATCATTTATCATACATATTATTTCATAATCACATAACAAACTAATAATTTTATTAAACTTGATGTCATTAAAACATCAAGTAATGCTAATGTACAATTAACATGCTTTAAACCACTAATATTAACTTACACCAAGTTAATCATAATAGGATTTTACTAATTACAAGGTTAATTATATATCTTATATTTGAATCACTAGTTACACTAATCAAGACCTAACATGTGATATACACCCTTAGCCTACCATTTCACATGCTATCTTTTAGGTTGAAATTACATCTAAATAGGGGAAATCATATCTCTCACAGCATGAGCCTACAGAGTAAAACTCCAAAGAAAGCCCGAATTTAACTTCTCAAGTTTTAGTCCTAGATTCTCGTCTTTGATATTTTTGGAGAAAAGTGTGATCTTTGGTATGGTTATGTAGCTCTTGTTGTGTAGAGCAATTTTAATTCTTAATCCAAAGTGATCAAACGGTTTGATCTTCGTAGATCTAAGGAAGAAGATCAAGAAAATAACTTTTTTCCATTTTTCTTTTCTTTTTTTTCTCTCTTTTCTCTCTTTTGGCAAGCTGCTGGAGAAGAATAAAGTGGAAGACAAAAAATTTTCCACTTTATATAGTTTAAATGTGTGACCCGCGTTGTGCCATACGTCTTTTTTTTAACGAACCTAATTTTTATTTCGAATCAATTAAATCTTGTCCCAAGTTAATTTTAGTATATTTTTATTGAACTAAATTTAAGTTATTTTTTGGGTCCCCCGAATAAAATCTAATCGCAATTATTTTAGTCGTGTGACACCCGATCACTTCTTAACACGTGAAAAATTCTACTGTCTCAGAATTCCACAAAAATTGACTAGATAACTAGATTTCACGAGACAAATCCAAGGAGAGGTCTATTTCGTCATCTGAATCACATAAAAATTCATATTTTTGACCTATGATTTAACAATTAGTTACTGTTTTACCCCTTTAATTAAATTGTAATTTTTCTCAGGTTTTACAATGATATAATGGACATTTGAGAAATTGGGAATATGTTCATAATATGCAAATGATATGATGAATATGATATTGTAATTACAATTGCACATTATATTTACATATGCACGGGTACTATCGCATATGTGGGTATTTTGATCAAACACCATCCTTGGTGGGTTGATACATGGATTTGGGAAAGTTGGACCTAGGTTTGACTGAGTTGCATGAATTAAAATGAAAACAAGAGTCGGGTTAGCAAGAAGGGCTAGATTTTTTCTCGGGTGTAAGACCCGATAATTTCAGATATGCACTCCCATTGGTATTGAGTCCATAAAATGTGACGGTCTATGTGGATCCATTGGTCAAAGTCCATAGATGTCATGTCGATTGGGTACCTATTGGTAGAAGTCCATAAATACCCACTCTAAGAAAAATCCAAGATTTTACAAAATGGTCATTGGATATTTAACATCAATGACAAGGGCTTGGAATGTTAGGATGCATATGAATTTGCATATGTTATGGGAGCCCGTGGAGGGCTTGAGTTACATTGCATGTGTGAGTTTTACCTCATAACATGGGATACATTGTGGCATTCATTTGTGATATGTACATTCTTGAATGAATGATTATGTGATAAATTGCATGTGACATTTCATATGCATCTGGGTTGGGGAGTAGCCTCCTTAGGAGATACCTATTGAGCGTGGCTCACCCTTTATGATGACATATTTCAAGTGTTGGACAAGCACTAGTGGACGGCCCTCACTTATGCCCATGTTGATGACGGAGCCGAAATATGGCTATTAAATTGCATTTTTATAATCAAATATGTAATTTATTTTGAACTTATAAATTTGTATAGAGGGGAAACGTATTGAAATCTTTTGGACAATATTTTGATGTAAATGAATGAATGGATGAATATGGTATAAGTTTGGAAGAGATGAGTTGAAGATTGGAAAATTTTGGGAAAAATCTTGGCTTGAGTACCGGTACCTAGACTTACAGGTACCA
Source organism: Ilex paraguariensis (assembly GCA_963454935.2). Lineage (NCBI taxonomy): Eukaryota > Viridiplantae > Streptophyta > Magnoliopsida > Aquifoliales > Aquifoliaceae > Ilex > Ilex paraguariensis. Next base: position 18,975 of record CAUOFW020005473.1, read on the forward strand.
GTATCTAGATTCCAATGGGCTCAGGTACTGGTACCTAGGCCTCAGGTACCAATACCCTGAAGGACAGTGGGCTCAAGTACCTATACCTAGGCTATCTAGTATCGGTACCTAGCAAATAGTGGGCTCAAGTACCGATAACAAGCTCCATAGGTACTGGTACTTGGCAAACAGAAGGCCCAAGTACTGATACCACTTACACGAGTTCTTGATACCTCTTCCTAAAACTTGAAATTTTAAAATGAAACACTGAGGGGCCTTTACTTGTTGAATACTCTCCTTGTATGATGTAAATGGAGAATAATAAGACCTAATCATTGGGGTTTAGACCTTGGAATGGTCATGTGGTTAATATGTGTACAGGTTATGTGTTGGGTAATGATCTAGTATACAGGCGATTCTATTTTGTTTTGGTTATAATCTCGGTGAAAGGGGTGTAATGAGGTGGTATTGGATTATACATTAATCACAGGTATTTCCACATGATGATGGGTGATAAACAGGTTAAGAAAGGACCCCCAAATTTTGGGGTGTCACAGCTTGGTATCAGAGCTTAGGTTCCTGATTACCTTAGACTTGGCTTATGTATTACATGTTATATGCATTAAATGCTACATGTTGTGTGATATATGATTATATACATGATTCAATGTATATGAAAATAAGACACAAGGGTTAGAAAACATAACTTCGGGGTCGAAAAAAGAGGAAATGGGAAAATTTAAGGTTTGGGTGTTTACTAGTGGGTGGCATACCTCCTACTAGTGAGACAAGAGGAGAATTTTTAATGTTTTGAATTTGATCCTTAACTTTGGGATACTAAGTTAGTGCTCTATTGCTATCTTACATGTGTGTAGATGACAAATAGAGGAAGAGGACACCGAATTGGTCGAGGGGGTGGACAAAACAATCAACCACCGCCACTGGCCTTTGATCAACAAGCCTTCATGGAGGCTATGGGCACCATGACTATCACATTTATGCAAGTTAGTGCCAACATGGACCAAGGGGGCTCAAACAACCTCCAAAGGTTCAAGGCACACAAACCACCAACTTTTATGGGAGGGATGGATCAGATGGTGATCGAAAATTGGTTCCAACAAGTTGATAAGATCTTAAAGGCTATGGAGATCACATCTGACAACACTAAGATAAGGCTGGCAATGTTCTAGCTTGAGAAAGAGGCCCATCTATGGTGGACTTGGGCAAAGCCTCAAAGAATGTTGAGGCAATGACTTGGGAAGAATTCTATGAGCTCTGCATAGGCAAATATTTCTCATCAGCTATTTGACAAGTGAAAGCTCGAGAATTCCTAGACTTGATGGAAGGAAACATGATGGTGATGGAATACATAGGTCAGTTCACCGAGCTAGCTCATTTTGCTAACGACTACGTAACCACTAACTTAGCCAAAGTGAGGAGGTTCGAGGATGGCTTGAAGTTGTCCATCCAAGAAAATATTATGTGCCACTACCTACAAGAATTAGATTCAATGGTCGAGACAACCATGAACATCGAGATGAAAGTGGAAGACGCTAAGAGCATCCGAGAGGCAGGTGCTAAAGACAAGAGGAAAGATGGTCAATCATCTTCTACTAGTTTGGGGAAGAAGTAGTGGGTATCTACCCCGCAAGGATCTCAGGGGTAGGGTTGAGGCTACCAAAGCCAAGGCCAAAGTCAATCCTCCCAAGGTAGGAGAAATTTCAAGGCTTCCTTTCAATCTGGTCAGAAGACTTGCTACATATGCCACCAGCTAGGTCATTCAAAAGGGATTGTCCTCAAAGGTAGGGATCCTAAAGCTATGAGACGTCCCAATCCTAGTCATCAGTGGGGCATCCACAAACATTTTTCACTCCTCCCTATCCTACCATGGGCCAAGAAAATCAGTTTCAGTTCTAGAGTGCTACATAGGCCCCTACAACTTTACGAATGGGGACTCTGCAATCAGGCTATATGAGCCAGGGTTTGGGCTAATGCTAAGGATAAGGGTTATAGGTAGGGACTTTAGGGATTCAGAGGCGAGTCTATGCCATCATTTCTCAGATTGAGCCGGTGGATTAGTCAGTGATTCAGGGTATATTTCTACTCTCTCATTTATGGGCAAGGGTATTATTTGATTCGAGTGTATCTCATTCATTCAGTGCTGAATCGTGTGAGTTCTCCTATAGGAGCTAGGGTTCGTGTTGATATGATATGTCTGGGAAGTGAGTTAGAGATCTTGAAGATTCGACTCACCGTGGACCTTAAGGTCATGGACATGTCAGAGTTTAATGTCATCCTCGGGATGGATTAGTTGATGGCACACTGAGCCATCTTTAATTGTGATTGGAAAAGGGTCACCACTTATACACCAAAGGGTGTTTTCTTCAAATTGCAGGGAGAAAAACATGATACTTTGCTCCAAGCCATATATGATTCCTATTGGCACGGGGCAGTTGATGGGTTGACTTACGAGCCTTACACTTGAAGACGAGGCAAGACATAAGCTAGATCTGCCTCAGGTAGCTTGTGAGTATGCAGATATTTTCCCAAATGAGTTATCGGGATTGCCTCCACATCAGGATGTAGACTTCACCATTGAGTTACAATCTGGTGTATCACTTATTTCCATGACATCGCATAGGATGGCACTTGCAGAATTACAAGAACTCAAGATCCAATTGCAATAATTTCTAGATAAGGACTTTATTAGACCAAGTACCTCATCTTGCGGTATGACAGTGCTATTTGCTAAGAAGAAGAATAAGACCCTTAAACTTTGTATAAACTACCGACAGTTGAATTGGGTCATATCAAGAATAGGTACCCACTGCTGCAAATCGATAATCTTTTTCACCAACTGAGAGGGACATGGGTCTACTCCAAAATAAATCTATGCACATGATACCATCAGTTGAGGATTAGGGAGGCCAGTATCCCTAAGACAGTGTTTAGGATGAGATATGGGAATTTTGAGTTTATTGTTATGCCTTTTGGTTGATGAATGCCCCGGTGGCATTCATGGATCTCATGCATAAGATGTTCCAACCCTATCTTGATAAGATTTTCATGGTCTTTGTTGATGAAATTCTAATCTACTCCAATTCTGAGAAGAAACGTCACTTGAGGAATGTTCTTAAGACCTTAAAGGACCATCAATTATACACCAAGCTTAACAAGTGTGAATTTTGGCTGACAGAGGTGAAGATTTTGGGCCACGTTGTGTCCACTATGGGTGTGTCAGTGGACTCGGAGAAGGTCAAGGCAGTTATAAGTTGGGATAGGCCGAGTCAGTCTTCTAGATATGTAGTTTCTTGGGATTGACAAGATATTATCGGAGGTTTATTGAGGACTTCTCAGGATTAGCTGCACCTATGAGTAGATTGACTAGGAAAAAGGTTAAATTCTAGTGGGATGACTCATATGAGAGGGCATTCTAGGAATTGAAGAGGAGGATAACTTCAACTCCTATCCTTATAGTGCCAGAAAGGGGGTAGAGGTACATAATCTATTGTGATGCCTCAAATGACGAACTTGGATGTGTTCTGATGTATTTTGGAAGGGTGGTAGCTTATAGTTCACAGCTGTTGAAGAGCCATGAGCAGAACTACCCCACACACGACATGGAGTTGGCGATCGTTGTCTTCGTCTTGAAGGCATGGCGTCACTATTTGTATGGAGAGGAGTTTGAGGTATTTTTGGATCATAAAAGTTTGAAGTACATCTTCACATAACAGGATCTTAATATAAGGCAATGCAAGTGGATAGAGCACTTGGAAGACTATGACTTCACTTTACATTATCATCTTAGTAAGGTAAATGTGGTGGCTGATGCACTCAGCCAGAAGTCATGAGGAATCATGGCTAGTATAACTTCCCAAGAGTGGTGGATGCTCGAGACTATGGAATAGTTTGAGCTACACTACAGATATCAGGCTCAAAGCATTTTGGGAAGTTTGATAGTTATACCCTCCATGTTGAGCAGGGTGATAGAGTTCCAAGGATAAGACACATAGATATTATCCATTAGGGATCGAGTACAGTCGGGTATAGGTGATGAGGGCTGGGCTATTCATGTAGATGGTAGTCTTCGGTTCAGGGGAAGGGTTATGGTTCCCTAGTCTACGAATTTTAAAGAGGAGATCCTCAAGGAGTTTCATTGCTCCTATTCTCTTATACACCCAGGCGCCACAAAAATATACCACAATCTTCGCTGCCAATATTATTGGAGTGGGATTAAGAGACATGTTGGAGATTTTGTCAATAGATTTCTCATGTGTCAGCAGGTCAAGGTTGAGCACCAGAGACCAGCAGGGTGGCTCCAGCCTTTGGAAGTGGCTGAGTAGAAGTGGAAACATGTCACTATTGATTTTGTGACCCACTTATCACGGACTTGGCGTAGGCATGACGCGATGTGGGTGATTGTGGATCGACTTTTGAAGTTGACAAACTTTATGGTAGTGCGGATGACTTTCATACTGCAGGAATTATGTAAGTTATACATATGGGAGATAGTCCGATTGCACAGGATACTTATATGCATAGTATCGGATCGGGACCACAGGTTTATAACCTATTTTTGGGAGAGCTTTCAGCAAGCTATGGGGACATAATTGATGATGAGTGCAGCTTTTCATTCCCATACTGACGGTTAGTTAGAGAGGACCATCTAGAGACTAGAGGACACGCTTTGGGCATACGTCCTTAACTTCAAGGATAGTTGGAAGGAGCATTTACCCTTAGTGAAATTTGCCTACAACAATAATTACTAGGCGAGCATACAGATGGCACCCTATGAGGCACTTCATGGGAGGTCGTGTCGTTCTCCAATTTGTTGAACGGAGATTGGAGAGAAACCCTCCACGGATCTAAATTTAATTAGGGACATCTCACAAAAGGTGAACTTAATACGAAAACGTCTTCTTATGGCACAAAACCGACAGAAGAGCTACATCGACAAATAGTGGTGACCTCTGGAGTTCAAGGATAGAGACCACATCTCCCTAAAGCTGATGCCTATGAGGTGAGTTGTCATGTTCACAAAGTGGGGAAAGCTGTCGCCGAGGTACTTCAGGCCCTTCGAGGTACTCGAGAGGGTTGCTATAGTTGTTTACCAGTTCACATTTACCACCAAATCTATTGGGTGTTCATGTAGTATTTCATGTCTCCATACTCCGAAAGTACATTCCAGATCCTACACATATGGTGGATTGGGATGAGTTAGTTGTAGATGCGGACGGGATCTTCGAGGAGGGACCGGTGTGTATCATGAATAGGCGAGAACAAGTTTTGCGTGGCAAGACTATGAGACTGGTGAAGGTGTTGTGGTATCATCGTGGTATAGAGGAAGTGACATGGGAGCATGAGGACACTATCCGTGCCACCTATCCGCTTTTGTTTGAGGATGGAGATACATTTCGTGTAGTCATAGAGAATTATATGACTTGTTGCATATGCATGTTGTTATATGTGCATGTATGTAATTTTGGGGACGAAATTCCTTTAAGGTGGGAAGAATGTAAAATCCATAAAAGTTCAAATTTTATTATAAAGGGCAAAATGGTAATTAGTTGTTATAGTATGGATTGAAAACCCAAATTTTTCTAGAACTCAAATGATGAAACAAACCTCACCGTTGGATTCGCATCGGGAATTCTAGCTACCCATTCCATTTTCGCAAAGTTTCGACACAGTTGAATTTTTCACATTTTATGAGGTGATCGGGCATCACACGACTAAAATAAAAGTGATCAGGATTTAATTGCGAAACCCAAGAAATAATTCAAATTTAGTTCAATAAAAATGTACTAAACTTAAAATGCAGCGAGATTTAATTGATTCGGAATAAAATCAAATCAGAAAAGACGAGACATATGGTTCGATGAGAGCCAAGCATTGGAGAGTATAAACAGGGGAGAAAACTCAAATTTTTCTCCCCATTTCTTCAACATTTCCGAAAATAGAAAGATAGCCAAGGAATTCTTCCAACTTCTCTCGCCGATCTACGGCGATCTGACAGTCAGATCTTTTCGGGCCTAGAACAAAGATTGTACTATGCGACGAGAGTTACGCAAACATACCAAAGATTGAGAATTTAGCTGAGATCTTAAAGATGGAATTTTTTAGAACTTTGAGGCTTGATTTGGAGTTTTTGGAACTTCTTCTACGCGGATTTATGCTACAAGAGGTAGGTTCCTTTCCTAACTAGGTTTATTTTCAACCAATGTTTGAAATACGAAATGGGTAGGGTGTTAGAGATGAAATCTCATGTATAACACATATCTAGGGTTGTTAGAATATGAAAATGGGTATATGTAAAACCCGGATAAATTTGAAATTTTTATGAAAAAGGGAAAAATGGTAATTTGGCACTATAGTGCGGGTTAAAAATCTATATTTTTCTAGAGCTCAGATGACATAATGGACCTCACCGCTGAATTCGTCTTGCAAAATCCAGTTACCTTGTCAATTTTTATCAAATTCTGAGATAGTCAAACTTTTCATATTTTTCGAGGCGAATGGGTGTCGGGTGACCTCAAAAATGTCCCAAAAAATAAAATTTATAAAATTTCTTTATAATTGAATGGAAGTTCAAATAAAAATAATTTGAACTTAAATCGAGACAAAATTAAGTCGTTCGGACAAAAACGGACCCGAAAATAGGGAACGTGTGGCGCAACGTGGATCGCTCAATTAAAGGGTATAAATATGGGAGAAATATCTGATTTCTCTCCATTTCTATCAGTTGGCACACGTTAGAAGGAAAGAGAAAGAAGAGAGAAAAGAAAATTAAAAATTTTTACCCTCTCCCTACGATCTACGGAGCTCCGTTAGTTGAATCGACTTAGACCAAGAGTTAAAGTTGATCACCTCGACGAGGGCTACGCAACAATTCCAAGAACAAAGGATTTTACCGAAGATCCTAAAAGGAGATTTAGGGGAAATCAAGGTTTTTGGGGCTTGTGAGGTATTCTTGAAGGTTTTACCCTTCATTTTACGCGTCAAGAGATAGGGTTTCCTCCTATTTTGGTTTATTTCTAATCTAGGATGTCCATATGGAATGGGTAAGTGTATAGCTATATATCATTTACCTTTTGTTATGGAAATGAGGAAATGAGGATGAAAATGACTTAAGCCAATTTCTAGTTTGAATTTGGTGTAGAGGGATTACTTGTGTAATTTCTTGGAACTTGTTATGTGGGTAATTTTGTGTGATAACATGATTTGGTGCCTTGAAAGTGTTTTGCTAAATGCTTATGTGAGAATTAAGTTTATTATGACATGCTATGTGTTTATACCATGCATTGTGAATAAAGTACGTTATTGACATAGATTGTGTAGTAACATGCTTGTGAATTGTTGTTGAGTATAAGAGAATTGATATATGTTGTTAATACATTAGCATCATGATAAATTGTGGTAATTATATTCACTGGATATAAATGTCCATGGGATATGTTGTTATGCGGTTTAAATTGCTCATTTGGCATTCATTGCATATTGGGCATGACATCGATATTGAAATGTTGCATTACATTGCATCTTGCATGGAAGCATCACATTCATGGGCATTAGGCATGAGTGTGGGTGTGTGTGCATGGTATGATCAAACACTACTCTTGGTGTTTGATAAGTGGACTCAGGAAGGTTGGATCGAAGATCCGACAGAGTCACACGGTTGCATGAAAAACTTGAGTTAGGTATAGCAAGTAGGGCTAGACTCTCCCTCGGGTGCAAGACCCGACTACCTAGTTCATACACTCTCCTGAGATAAAATTCCAGAAAAGTGTATAGGTTTACGGAACTTGCAGTGTGACACCAAAACTCCGCTACCCACAAAGGCACAATGATTTTGTTTTATAAAATACCTAGTTCGTACACTCCCCTAAGGTGAAATTTCAAAAAAGTGTACTTGTTTTATGAAATAGTCATTCGGTGTGAAACATCAATGACAAGGCTTGAAATGCCCTGGGCTTTTCATACATGTAGCATTGCATGGTGTAAAGGGAGCTGCGGGAAGGCTGCAGGGTTTATTGGCAGTGAGTAGTCTTCATCTCATGGCATGAGCTATGGCATTGGTTAGAATTCCACATGGAATTGCATATACTAAATTGGA